>JAQBSW010004336.1:0-70511 GCA_029291075.1 Eudiplozoon nipponicum
ACTCTTATACCGAGATGGTAACTTGTGTTGACAATATTGATAACTCTCAAAACCTAGCATACAGTAGTCTAATTATTTGTGGTGCTTATTGAGACTACTTGTCCACGATTTTTATCTTTGCTTAATAAAATTTTGATTAATAAAACAACGACTTGATGCTGTGGCCTTCTCACATCACCCTTCGGGAAAGGGCCATTGATTAATCATGAACACGGATTGTAATAACAGATACCAGATATTGGGTAGGAGGATAATATCGCATTAAATAGACATCTTGATCGAAGAACCTCCCACATTAACTACAAAAACTCATACAACAGAACAGAATCTAATTATGTTTATTTTCATGATGCTGTGATTAATGATGTTTTTGAGATTAAACTTATGCAAGAAATTAAGGATTTAGACATAACTATTCAATGTACAGCTTCTACTGAAAGACATATTGAAAGGATAGTACGCAGTGCCAAGAACAGATGGGCACTAATAAATAGACATATCTTATCGAATGATATAAAATTTAAAATGTATATAATATGGATTAGACCGATGCTAAAATATGCTGCCGCTACTTGGAATTCATTAAAATAATGTTTGTCCAATAAGATAGAAGCTGTACAAAGAAAAGCTGTGAAACAAATTATACCTACCTCATGCACTATACAGACCACTAGGTTTCAGTTTGCATCACTGCAAACTTTATGGTTTCGGAGGAGATGCTATTGCATAAAGATTTTCCATTTGAACCAGTGGACTACTGCCTATATGAATCCAATAAGAAAGAGTCATGAAGTTGGAACTAGATCTGGACATTTGGCAGTATCTCCTCCTTTGGGGTAGAACGTTGTGGGCAAGTTGTTCACTTTTTCAAAATTTACAAAATTTACAATCAATTGCCAAAGGGGCTTAGAGAAACGCCTCCATCTAAGCTGTCTTTTAAATTTTTATGTACTGAACAAGAAAAGATCTATAATCCTGCTGATATTTTTAATTTGAATATGATTATACTTTCTCATTGTCGAATAAAAAACAAGGATAATTGTGATCAGCTCCATAACTTCGTGAGATTTTTATTTCCAAGACTTGCATTATTATAATTGAAATGTTATGCATTATATCATCATGTTTGTCAACAATACATACAATCAATTGCTAGTCATGGTTCCCATTTTATGCATAATGCTACACTCCAATTTTACCATAATTTTTCCAATTTTGATGATGAATCTATTACACTTTACAGACGAACATTCTGATGTTGATATATTGTACATTACAACTAGTGAGATTTACTTAACTGCATGAGACTAATTGCACATATATATGTGATGTGATACATTTTTTACATTGTACGTTTTCCAATATTATTAATTAATGGAACACTTGTGGTTTGAATCCAAATAAAAATATTCTATTCTACTCTATTCTATTCTATTCTATTCTATTCTATTCTATTCTATTCTATTCTATTCTATTCTATTCTATTCTATTCTATTCTATTCTATTCTATTCTATTCTATTCTATTCTATTCTATTCTATTCTATTCTATTCTATTCTATTCTATTCTATTCTATTCTATTCTATTCTATTCTATTCTATTCTATTCTATTCTATTCTATTCTATTCTATTCTATTCTATTCTATTCTATTCTATTCTATTCTATTCTATTCTATTCTATTCTATTCTATTCTATTCTATTCTATTCTATTCTATTCTATTCTATTCTATTCTATTCTATTCTATTCTATTCTATTCTAATCTATTCTATTCTATTCTATTCTATTCTATTTTATTCTATTCCATTCTATTCTATCTACAAACAGCTAATATTCGTGACTGCATAGAAATTGTGCAGGCGACATTTCCACTCACGTACAATGTATGAAAGACTACTAGAGTTGAGAGCCAAATATTTAATTTTTTCTTTCCATATATATGTAATGCAGTTTGATCCTCGCTATACAGTTTGCTGTCACACTCTGTTAATTGTCATGGAAGGTCGAAATGCGTCAGTGGGTTGCGACTAACGGTAGTTATCTAATTTTATCCGACGACTGGTTAAATACAATGGGATTGCTTTTTAATTCAAGCTCGCAAACTTGATTTAAATAATTGTTACCAGCACCCGCGCAATTGATTATTGTTCAATTGTATTGTCTGTATATATGTGTGGCGTAAGCTACAAAATGCTAATGTTCGTGACGTCAAGGAAATTGTGCAGGCGACCTTTTCAATTACGTTCAATGTATGCCAGACAACTAGAGTTGAGAGCCGCATATTTAATTTTGCTTTCCATATATATATATACAATGAAGTTTGATTCTCGCTAGTCAGTTTGCCGTCGTACTCTGATGGTGATCATGGAATGTCGAAACGCGTCTGTGCGTTGCGCCTGGTGGTATTTTGTTATGTTGTTCGACGTCTGGTTAAATACAATGTGATCTGTGTTTAATTCAAGCTCGCAAACTTGATTTAAATAATTGTTACCACCGTCCGCGCATTCATTCATTGTTTAGTTGTATTTTCTATATTTTTGTGGCGAAATCTATATACAGCTAATGTTCGTGACAACATAGAAATTGTGCAGCCGACATTTCCAGTCACGTACAATTTATGCAAAACTACTAGAGATTAGTGAATCATACCTAATTTTGCTGTCCATATATATGCAATGCGGTTTGATCCTCGCTAATCAGTTTGCCGTCCTACTCTAATGATGATCAAGGTAGGAACGCGTCTCTGAGTTGCGACTGGCGGTAGTTTTGTTATGTATTTCGTCGAATGTTTAAATACAATGGAAGTGGTGTTCACTTAAAGCTCGCAAGCTTTATTTAAAGAATTATTACCACGGCTTGCGCAATGGATTATTGTTTAATTGTATTGTGTATATATATGTGTGGCGAATGCTACAAAAAGCTTATGTTCGTGACTGCATGGAAATTGTGCAGCCATCATTTCCAGTTACTAGAGGCGAGAGCCGCATACGTAATTTTGCTTTCAATCTATATACAATGGGGGTTGATCTTCGCTAGGCAGTTTGATGCTGTACTCCGACGATGGTGATGAAAGGTCGAAACGCGTCAGTGCGTTGCGACTGACGTTAGTTATGTTATGTTGTTCGACGATTGGTTAATACAATGGGACTTGTGTTTGCTTCAAGCTTGTAAACTTGATTTAAAAAAGTGTTAACTCCATTCACGCAATCAATTATTGTTGAATTGTATTGTCCATATTAATATATGTATATATGTGGAGAAAGCTCCATACAGCTAATGTTCGTGACTGCATAGAAATTGTGCAGGCGACATTTCCAGTCACGTACGATGCTTGAAAGACTACTAGGTGTGAGAGTCTCATATCTAGTTTTCCTTTCCATATATGCAATGCCGTTTGATCCTCGCTATTCTGTTTGCCGTCTTACTCTGATAATGGTCATGGAAGGTCGTCAAGCGTCAGTGCATTGGGACTAGTGGCATTTATGTGATGTTTTTCGGCGACAGGTTAAATACAATGGGATAAGTGTTTACTTAAAGCTCGCAAACATGATTTAAAGAAATGTTACCACCACCCGCGTTAAACGGAATCAATCGAGTGAGATTGCAACATCAAAAAACGATGTATCGTTACTAAATGTTGTGGACAGAGGGGGGAGAGGAAGCATGGCCTCGAAGCCCGGGAAAAGAATAGTAAATAAGCCAACAAGGTTGAATCAGTAAAAGTCGACACTTGTTTAGATAAGTCGCTTTCTACATTTACTCTATTTTATGCTAACTTTCGAAGTGTTAAAAATAAGAACTTTTTACTGTGTAATTTTATAATAAGTAACGATTTCGATTTTATAATATTATCTGAAACCTGGCTTAACAAGGATATTAAAAACCATGAATTTGATATTCCTCACTATTTTTTATTCAGAAAGGACAGATCGCTGGAAAAAGAGGTGGAGGAGTACTCATTTATAGTAAATCTGTATTTAAGGCGAAAATTTTACATAATAGTGATGATAATGCTATCATTGATTTCTTATCTATACAATTTGATAATCTGATCTTAACAGCGGTTTACAGACCGCCGTACGCTACTTTATTTGATGATCAAACATTTACCAATTCTTTTCAATCTATATTTGACTGCTATGGCTATAATGTAGTGGTAGGTGACTTTAATAAGTTACAGGACTGTGAATTAACCAATTTTTTTTCTAAGCAGATTATAAATGAATCAACTAGAGGTTCGCAATGCTTAGATCATGTATACTTAGAAATTGAAATGGTGAAATCACACAGTTATGATGTTGTCAATTATTTCAAAGAAATGGACCATAAACAAATTATTTTACAATGGAACATCTTGAGTGGCATAAAACAGAAACTAAGTTGTGAAAATGCACACGTGCACTGTTCCAGAATCAACTGGAATTTTTTTAGAGAATTAAGTATACTGATTGATTATGAGAGTTTTTATTTCTTGAATACTGATGAATTTGTTTCTTGTTTCATCGTTATTATCTATTTTATTTCAGGCATCTACGTTTACGGACATTATACCGAAACGAATTAATAGGAAATTATGTAAACTAAGAATTAAACGAGATAATATAATAAAGTGTAGTCTTATTAATAGTATTAAACAAATGAGGTTAGATTCCATTGATAACGAAATTAATTCATCACTGCTAATAATTCGTCAAAGATCAGAACGAATTATTTTGGCCAAAATGAAGAGTAATCCTAGATTAGGATTTAAACTTCTCACAGATTACAGTTAATAAAACGAAAAGTTAAAGCTTATACTACCTGTGGATGAAACTAAGTATGGATTTCTCTGTGAATTGGAGGAAGTATTTGGCAATTTGATATGCAATCCACATAATGAAAGAAATTTTATAGAACTATCTGTTCCTTTGGGAGGCCAGGAACCAGGACTTGTTATTGACAGTGATGAATTGATAAAATTGATGTTAAAAATCAAATCAAAAAAAACAAAAAGATCACCTTGGTATTTCGATTGATAATCTGATTCAATTACTCTTAACATTTAGGAATGTGCTCTGCAACTTTATAAATAGAATTTTGAAGAATGGGAAATTACCAATCGATATATTAACGATAGTAGCAAAGCTGTTGCCAAAAGTTAGTAAGCCAACGTGCGCCAGTGATTATAGATTAATCTCTATTATCCCTTTGTTTTTGAAGATAATAGAACGATTGATACTAGATCATTTAGAACGTATGTTACCGGCTGATTTTGACTTATCTCAACATGGCTTTACGAAAGGTAGATCGACAACTACTTATATGCTATCCATGTGGAAACATGTAATCACATTAGACGAGAATAAGTTAGATGCATTAATTGTATTTATAGATATTTCAAAAGCTTTTGACTCTATATCTTTTGATGCTATTTTGAATGCGATTAATTTATTGAATATTGATCCGAATATTTTTAGATTACTTAGATACTATTTATATAATCGAAGAATGAGTATTCAAGTAAATGATTTTTAGAATAGAATAGAATAGAATATCTTTATTTGGATTCAAACCACACATATTCCATCAAATAATAAAAATGGAAATTGTAAAATACATATAAAAAATTATCACATCACAATAATTGTGCAATTAATCTCATGTAGATAAGTATATCTCACTAGTTGTACAATACAATATATCAATATCAGAAAGTTCGACTGAAAAGAATAATATATACATCATCAAATTAGGAACAATTAAGGTATAATTCGAGTGTAACATTATGCAAAAATTGAGAACTATGACTAGCAATTGATTGTATGTAATGTTAACTAATTTGAAGATATAGTGCATAACATTTCAATTATAATAATACAAAACTTTGAAATAAAAATCTCAATAAAATCTGTTTCCGATAACAATTATCCTTGTCTTTTATTCAATTATGAGAAGGTATTATCATAATCAAAAAAAATAAAAGATATCAGCAGGATTGCAGACTTTTTCAAGTTCAGTAGATAAAGTTTTAATAGACATCTTAGATGGAGGTATTTCTCTAAGCCCCTTCGGCAATTGGTTATAAATTTTGTAGATTTTCGAGAAAGAGAATAACTTGCTCGCTACATTCCCCACAAACGGAGGAGATATTGCCATATGTCCAGATCTAGTTCCAATTTCATGACTCTTTCTTATCGGAGTCATATAGGCACCAGTCCACTGGTTCAGATGGAAAACTTTTATACAATAACACATCCTCCGAAACTACAGAGATTGCAATGACGCAAACTGTAATCTAGAGGCGTATATAGTGCAAGAAATAGGACTAATATGTTTTACAACTTTTCTTTGTACAGCTTCTATCTTATTAGACAAACCCTTTTTTAATGGATTCCAGGTAGCAACAGCATATTCTAGTACCGGTCTAATCCATATTATATACATTTGAAGTTTTATATCATTTGATAAAATATTTCGATTTATTAGTGCCCATCTTTTCTTGGCACTGCCTACTATACTTTCAATCTGATAGTTCTATAAAAGTTTTCTCATTCTGTGGATTGCATATCAAATTGACAAATACTTCCTCCAATTCACAGAGAAATCCAGACTCAGTTTTATCCACAGGTAGTATAAGCTTTAACTTTTCCTTGTATTTACTGTAATCTGTGAGGAGTTTAAATCCTAATCGAGGATTACTCTTCATTTTGGCCAAAATAATTCGTTCTGATCTTTGACGAATTATTAGCAGTGATGAATTAATTTCGTTATCAATGGAATCTAACCTCATTTGTTTAATACTATTAATAAGACTACACTTTATTATATTATCTCGTTTAATTCTTAGTTTACACAATTTCCTATTAATCCGTTTCGGTATAATGTCCGTAAACGTAGATGCCTGAAATAAAACAGATAATAACGATGAAACAGAAGAAACAAATTCATCAGTATTCAAGAAACAAAAACTCTCATAATCAATCAGTATGTTTAATTCTCTAAAGAAATTCCAGTTTATTCTGGAACAGTGCACGTGTGCATTTTCATAACTTAGTTTCTGTGTTATGCCACTCAAGAATTTCCATTGTAAAATAATTTGTTTATGGTCCAATTCTTTGAAATAATTGACAACTTCATAACTGTGCGATTTCACCATTTCAATTTCTAAATATACATGATCTAAGCATTGCGAACCTCTAGTTGATTCATTTATAATCTGCTTGAGATCATGGTTAGAAAAAAAAATTGGATATTTCACAGTCCTGTAACTTATTAAAGTCACCTACCACTACATTATAGCCATGGCAGTCAAAGATAGACTGAAAAGAATTTGTAAATGTTTGATCATCAAATAAAGTAGCATACGGCGGTCTGTAAACCGCTGTTAAGATCAGATTATCAAATTGTATAGATAAGAAATCTATGATAGCATTATCATCACTAGTATGTAAAATTTTTGCCTTAAATACAGATTTACAATAAATGAGTACTCCTCCACCTCTTTTATCCAGCGACCTGTCCTTTCTGAATAAAGAATAGTGAGGAATATCAAATTCATGGTTTTTAATATCCTTGTTAAGCCAAGTTTCGGATACTATTATAAAATCGAAATCGTTACTTATTATAAAATTACACAGTAAAAAGTTCTTATTTTTAACACTTCAAGAGTTAGCATAAAATAGAGTAAATGTAGATAGCGACTTATCTAAACAAGTGTCGACTTTTACTGATTCAACCTTGATGGTTTCTTTACTATTCTTTTCATGGGCCTCGAGGCCATACTTCCTTTCCCCCCTCTGTCCACAACAGTTAATAACGATACATCGTTTTTTGATGTTGCAGTCTCACTTGATTGATTCCGTTTAACAGCTTGATCAGACATTGGCGGTTTCCGTTCCTGATTGTTCTTTAACTTTTTTACTTTTGCCAATTTCCGTTGGAGGAACGTTTTGTCACGTCCAATAAATATGCTGTGAAAGCTCAAATTCTCCTCTTTCTTTTTATTGATAGATTCTAATTGCATATCTGTTGGCCTTTTTGATAATTTTACAATTACAGGCCTTGGACGATCAGCTCGTTTCCCCACCCTATAGCATTTAGTAATAGCTGCATGCGTTTCTTCTTTTTTAAAGTATTTAATTTCTCGACGTCTTCACATCGGCATTTTCATCTAGATTAAATAAAACTAATTGATCCTGTTTGCTATTACGTGCTGAAACTTCGTTTGCTAATATATTTAGCATTTCTTCACCAGATGATTTATCTTTAACTAGCATATCACCTTCCACAGTTAAATCGGCCAATTCAATCCATGGTTGAACATCAGTCTGTAACTTGTCTAACTTCACAAGTAATGTCTCATTCTGTTCAAATAGTTCAACTATACGCGCCCTTAAAGTTTCATTATTTTTCACCACTTGCTCCAATTTTTTTGCATTCAAAATTGAATCATTCTTCCATATGGACATTTCATTCTTCATCAATTCTATGGAGTTTTGAAGATCCATAACAATTTTTTCCATATCGGAATGCGACAAAATCGGAGCCATGTCAAACCGCGCGCGAATTAATGAATTAATGAATTAATGTATTAATGAAATAATGAATTAATGAAATAATGAATTAATAAATTAATGAATTAATGTAATAATAATAATAATAATAATACATTTATTTGGCATCAAAGGCCAACTGGCCCAATCATTGAAATAGCAAATCAAGGGTAGGATATGTGGAGGTGAGTGGAATTGTGACTAGCAAAGTATTTAATAGCAGGGGAGGGGTTGGGGAGGGGAAAAGTTATCATTAACATCAAGATAGTTCAATCTGGTGAAAAATAAATATAAGCGAAGTTCCATTTGACTAGACAAGATCAATTGGAGATAGTCCGTGAAGTATCAGATCTTCAAGGTGAATGTGAGATCGAAAACAAAGATGAAGATGAAAAGATGGCGGCCCGGAGGTAGACGTCGACCGTTGGAGTCCATTGTCGTGACGAATGAATTGATGGAGTCGGCAGGATTGAGGCGAGCGAGTCTTGCAAGGATCGCAGGCATCTGTAGAACGTGATCGAGATTAAAAGAAGACCAGGGAGAGTCGAAGTCCGAAGCAAACCGTTGGTGGATCGGTAGGGCTGTTGGGTTTCCGGTCCTCCGCTGAAACAAGAAAGAAAGAAAAGAGTTGGATGAGCAAAACGTAGTAGAGTATCCACAACGTGGATATAATGGGGTTAGGAATGAGCTGAGAGGTGGTATTAGTGAATCTAGAAGAAAAGAATAAGACAAGAGAGGTAAAGTGGAAGATGGCTGCGTGAGGGATTTAACCCTACGAAGTTAGTAAAGAGGATAGCCTGGGGTGAAGTAAATGTTATGGATTGAGAAGGAACCAGTTTCGTTTCCAATCGGTCGTATCACATAGAAATTTGTTGAAGAAGTACTGATGGGCTGCCTTTTTGAATTCGTGCTGGGGTAGGGTTTTTATGTCTGTGGGGAGAGCGTTGAAGACATTAGTGGCTTTGGAGAAGAGATAGATTTTTTTAAATATGGTGGGGGTATGGTAGGCTTGGATAGAAGAGTTACTAGATCGTGTGGCATAGTGGTGACTGGGGTGGGCAAAATTGGAGAGTGGTAAGCAGGTTGTGATCTTGTGGATAAAAGAAATGACGCAAAGGTGACGGGTGAACCAAAGCGGAAGAAGGTTTGCCAGAAGAAGGCGTTCCCTATAGTTTTGGCAGTTCGGGAAGACTCGTTTTAGAAATCTGGAGGAAATCTGTTCAATAGTATAGTAGGAGGCGAGGGTTAGAGGACAGTAGAATTCGCTGGCGTAGGAAATGAGGGGCAGAACGTAGACCTTGAATAACGTGAGTTGGAGAGTGGGATTGTTAGTCTTAAAACGGATCAGACGGGCCCATTTGAAGAGTTTGAAAGTAGTGTGTGTAAGATGTAGGGAGAAGTCTAGAGATTTTGAGAAGTGAATGCCAAGATGTTTGGCCGAATCTATTATTTCTATATCAAAGGGGTAGTTGGCAACCGGGATAGAGCAGAATGGATCAGAGGAGAGTTTCATTATGCGAGTTTTGGTGGGATTTAGTTTGAGGCCGATTCTGCTGAGCTGCGAGTGGAGCGAGGATAGGAGCTCCGATATAAGGGATAAGGAGGGGTTGGATGTTTTGGAGTTGCTGAATACGATAACCATGTCATCCGCATATTTGAACAGTTTGAAAAGGTTGTCATCAACCTGTATGTGCGCGAGCGTAAGGTTGAAGAGAATGGGACCAAGTACGGAGCCCTGGGGCTGGCCTCGAGTGACTACTGCCAACTTTTACTGTCGCATATCGGTTTCGGAGATAGTAACTAATAAGATTGAGAACGTTGCCGCAGATACCGCTTCTCAGTAAGGCGGATTCGATTGCTGAAAATGACAGCGAGTCAAAAGCCTTGGAAATATCCAGGAATAGGAGGGTGCACTGAAGCCCTTTAGAGAAGGAGGAGTAGCAATGATCGAGAACACTAACTAAGTTGGTGGAAGAGGAGCGGTCATTCAGAAAGCCATGTTGATCATCGAGGAGATAGAAGTTTACATGAGACTTAATGGAGGGGTAGATTAGGTTGTATAAGATCCTGTCGAAGATTTTGGTGAAAGAAGGGACGATAGTAATGGGGCGGAGATCTTTAAATGATGAGATCGAAGAAGTGCCATTTTTAGGGATAGGAGAGATCGTCGAATTGAGCCAGTCCGGGGGAAGATAGGTGGTTTCGAGACAATGATTAATAACATCTGCAATCAGAGAGAAGACGTTCCAGCCTAGAAGGGCAATCATACTGACCGAGACACCATATTGATCAAATTGGTGTTTAGATTTAATGTTTTTAATTGCTTGGGCGACGGAAGCCGGAGAGACATGGAACCAGCGAGGTTCTCAATGTGACAGTAATTAAACCAATATTATCTTTTTTAATAATATTCGTTCCAATCACCCACGGTGGTTTCATTTTTTCAATAATTGTTACTTGATTTGTGTTAGGGGAAATATCTTCCTCGTCAGGGCTGACATATTTACTTATGTAACTTTAGTTTATGCTATAATGTATGACTAAATCGCGAATGAACGTTTCAAGGTTTTAAATATTCAACTTCCTGATCTGGTCAGGAAGTTTGTAACAACACAAATAAATAGTCGACATATTGCGCAAATTAAATTAAATTTTATTTACGTTGCACCAATGAGAAAAAAGCGAAACTTGCCGTTAACCAATAGTGTGCAAGTATACATAAATAACTATGACATGGCTATTTAAGCACGGCAAATTTACCATCCAATTCAGTTGTCGCGTTTGCCTTCTGCATTGCGTAACGTGTGCGTGCTGTCAGCTGTCATCACCTACGCTGATTATTGGATTGTCTTCACCAACAATTGGCAACAAAAGTGACACCAATCTTGTTGCTGTACAACCAGCGAGACGAGCCAATTAATGCAGAACTTCAACGAAGTTTCCACATCTAGATTACAACGCAACAACAGAAGGAACCACAGCCCAAGTCAATCCAAGGCTCTAGGGCATCTTCACACTGAAGTATCTTTCTCGGAATTTGCCGGAGGACGCACGACCGGTCCTGTTAAAGGCCCTCTGTCAGTACAATAACTTTATATTTATGGGTTTTAGCCGAGTTTGTAACGTCGTACGGCATTTTCTTGAAGCGCAGACGTTTAAAAATTATTTGTGTGTTCTTTTCAATGGCAGATCTATTGAATATGCGATATTTATATAACTTGTTTTATAATTAAATCACAATAGACTTATTCTGGCATCAAATTTTCATTATAAAGATCAATAAACCATGAGATAAATCTGTAAATTATATTTAATTCTTTAAAAAAATCATACTTTTAATTTTTAATGTTTTTAAAAAAATTAAATATTATATACTTTTAGTTTAAATGGTTGTTTCTGTTCTCTGAAATTTTGGTAAGTCATGTCAAAATATAATATTTAATTTTATACTTATTTATCACATAGAACTATGCATTTTTATAGATATAACTCTATTTAAATGATAATATAAGGTAAGTAATTGGGTTGCGTAGTGGACTGGCAAAATTTCTGCAGATTGTTTTATAGAAAATCGTGATTGCGTTCGCTAAACTATCTCAGATCATATATACTAAAGTGAGTATGGTAGGTGACAAGATTTATGCCAAAAAGGTCGCAAGTGATATAAAAAAACGCTTGGGACATTACTATGCAATGCCATAAATTTGTCCTTGATTGAAAGCCTTTTGCAGAAGTTATATCTCTTATCTGTTTTATATGTTTTGTTACTTCTAACGTTTTTTCTAAGTTGAGTTCCGTTTCTTACTTTTTTGAGACTTTTGCTAGTCATGAGAAATTCGACTAATGATGTAGAATTGGAACGTCAGTTTATTTCATCTTCAAGCCACTTTAACGCACAATCCACTACTCTAATCGCATTTGTATGATTCGGGCTTCCAACCTGCCTTATTCTCGCATTTATTGTGCCGTTTCTGTTTTTTACCGTGTTTGTTTCATTGGTGAAACTGAACGCCCACTGCTGTCATATTTAAATTTTACATTATTATGGCCATGCAGCCATCATTGAGGCTACAACTCCACCAGCTCTTTTCGATTATATCTATTGGAAAGAAAATTTTAATAACAAAAGCAGAAGAGAACGGACATTACACCAATTAATAGTTCAGAAGGAGAATAATTTATATTTTCACATTTACTCCAATCAGGTGCAAGAATTTTACTATAATTAACAATCTCATCATTTGTGCGTGTAGTTTTACTATACACTAGCGAAGCTTAATTCAAGAATCGAAGATCTCGGACACGTACAAATATTTGTTCACGTTTTTTGAGAAACAGATTATATGGGCTAACAAGAACAAATTAGCAATGAGTGTTTTTGAATTGATCAACAAGTGCTCGCAAAAGAATTACGTGGCTCCATCAAATGTGTTGACTTGGTCACGTTTTAAGTATGACTTCAATTCGTTTGCTCATTATAGCATTACACATTCAGACGGGGTAACCGGGTGTGTAGATTTTGATATAATATGAACAGCTAAAATCAAGAAAGTCAAATTAAACCATCTAGTTTGTCAACCAGGATGGAGCCAACGTGTTCATCATAGTTCTTGGTTGGTAATCATGCGTGGTATGACAAACCAAGCTCATTTTGATATCTTGTTGCAAGTTTCTCGTAGAACAACATGAGCTTTCTTTTTCTAGAAGTACAGGGTTAATTGCGAGATCCTTTCGTTTTTATAAAGCGATAAAGTTAAAATCATAAGGGAACCATATTATCCAGTACGCCTTGTCTTAAAGCTAAAATTTCCATAACAGTTTTGTGTAGGGGTCTAGACTGCCATTTGTGTTTTATATAGGTAAATATTTCCGTTTGAGCTGGATCCTTCCGTCCATTAATCACTCCTATTTAACTATTTGTTTATTAAATTATTAGAATTTTATAATTATTTTTATTGTAATTAAAAAGCGTACCGTGGTGATATGGCACCGAAGCATCAGTTTTTAGAGGCTGTCCTAATTCTGTGGTGGCGATGATGATGAAGAGGTCACAGAGCCACCGGAATTAATGGCCTCCATTCTGAGTAGTTACATTTTGATTTAATATAGGTTCAGATGGATCTGCACAAGCTTATTACTGTGATCAGAGTGGAGGAATCCGTCAAAAATAGTGATAGCGTGCCGATGTAATGAAATCCACAGAGAAGGTGACATTAGCATTCTTGACAACTACTGTGGTATCAGTTTCTTCTGTACTGCATCAAAAGAGGTGACTTATATTAACTTCAGAAAGATTCGCGAGCTATACTAAATGATGGCGTCTTGGAAAAAATTATTCGATTGCTCAAAACATGATATTGTGACTAATTGGCATGTATTTTCACTGATGAGGGACTGAGAATCTTTTTCGATTGGTTCCGTAATTTCTATCCTGTTTAAGTATAATATTGATGCAGTTTTTGCTGAGGTAAATGCAAAATTCCTGAATGATAGGTGAACTATCCATTAGCTGAATATTAGTATTTGCCATATCAGTCACTTTATCGCGAGACTATTAAATTACTGAAACTATATGGGAGTCTAGCAGAAAATAGGGGCTAGTTGAGAAGCCTGATTATTACTGCCTTATTGACATTGGCTACTCTGGATTCCACCTTGCGTTAGATCTAGGTCTCCGTTCGTTGTATTGGTGCTATCAATTAAATGACTAAAGTGAGGAATGGACTATATCGCTATACATATTCGGTTACATTTTAGTATGGAGAAATCTCTCAATCTTATAAACCGGTTAGCAAATGTCCGAACAATTTCAACAACATGATTGGAATTAAGAGGATAATGAATTGCTCAAAGTTGCTATTCGCATCCTATAACATAATTTATTTGTCAAACACTTAAAACACGTATACTTAAATGAATCTGGTCCGGCTAGTGACGTTGAATTCGTTACATAAGCAGTTGATCAGCCTCTGTAATGAAAGGATGTATGACATCAAAACAGTAAAGAGCTAAAAATACCTAGTAACTTAGCGAGAAACGTGAAATATTCAGAAGTAATACAAGTCGTAAGTCGATTAATGTGATGAACAAGTGCTCTTTAGATAAACTTAACCTGAAAATAATAATGACTATCATTAGAATGCATTTGCGTATAATCGAATCAACGATTTGTAGTGTCGGTCTGTCCTCGATCTAGGAATGCAGTTCATATTTGTCATTGTTAAATGGAAGTTACGTCTCACTGTAGCCCGTCTACTCACTTCTGTTCGAAGGGTTGCAAGGCCACCATGCAAAGCAGTATGAAAGCCTTTAATAAATAATGTGTCACTACCATATAACTATAAGAAGAATAACAAAAACAAAAAAAGTTAATAACAACACAAATAATAAATTCGGCACACAAATTATTCGAGGTTTATGAGAGAAAGGACCTAGTTACTATGAATATGTTTATCTAGATAATGCAAAGAATTGAGGCAAGCTAAGCCTCTATGCAACTCCATTACGGCCGAGTCATCTGAACTACAAATTCCTCGAGGTTTTCGATATATCACGTCATAAACACAACTAACAGCCCAGCTAAGAACAGAAAGTTATAAGACGTTTATACTAGAAATATGCAAGAAGATTGCTTCTGAGCTCGTCCCAATGACGCGAGATTTCCAACCAAGAACTATGATGCGCACATGGATCCCATCTTAGCAGACGAATGGGCCTATACTACCCAATTTGAATTTATTTGACTAACTGTTTATGCCATGTCAAAATTTGTCCACCTTGTTCCTTACGCCAAGGGTGAGAGAATAATGCTGTACTGGGAAAACGATTTGTGAGTATACGCAAAACATGACCGAGTCAACGTAGTTTATGGAGCCTTCTTTAATCTTATAATGAGGAGCAATTGCTGGCCGATCCAAAAATACGTTTACGGATGTCAGGTTGGTTATTCGTTGTTGGTAACCTACATGTGCTATACTTCTCAAGCAACAATAGTCTATTGTATGTACGCGTCCAAAATCAACTCTAAGGGGACAAGTCTCACTAGCGTATAATGAAACTGCGCGTACAGATACATTGCAAGCACGTTTATCCATAAATAGCGAAGGTTGGAGAAAGCTATTCTAACTTTCGCGTTTTTCATACTCACCTAGTCAGACATGCTGCCTGTCAAGTCATGTAAATTTCTCGACATTGTCCTGAAATTTGCTCTGCGGTGTCAGAGTTCGAGTGAGTGCCGGATGATCCTGGAAAATTATTTTACATTTAGAGGGTGCGAATTTCATACCGAAATACAGAAAACGTCCGATAATCTATTCAAGGTGACCAGAGCAGAATGTAGGTTGCCAAATAATAATGCAGTTACGTCTGCATGGTCAAATTCGACTAATTTACTGCCGTGAGATCTTTATCACATGAATCCTGATCGTATGGGAAGGTATTGTTTATATTGGCATCTATCACAAAAGTAAATAAAAAGGGGAAAGTGGACAGTCTTGACGAAGTCCACAGCTGGTAGTTAAGTTATGTATTCGTTGTTGACCTTAACGCGACCGGAATTGTTTTTGTAGTAAGCGCATATAATATTTAAAAATTTGGTGGCACACCACTTTCTCCAGAATATCGAATAGAAAATCGCGATACATTGAATAGATAAAAATATGGACTATACAACATCGTCCTAACAGGAATCCGGCTTGTTCTTCCCTAGTATTTGATTCACGCGAAGCGCTGAGGTGACGTAAGTTAATCGAAGACAGTAACCTATACACGACTGGAGTCAAGTTTATACCACGACGGTTATCACACCAATTACTGTTTCCTTTTTAATGATTGGAATGATGGTTGTCTCTTTCCCAACAATCGCCACGGTTTCTTCATTCTTTGCAGTACGAAAAAAGGTTAGTTAACGCGAAATTATATCGCCACCATTCTTAAATAAGCTTAGAAGAAAATCATAGGGGCCCGCAGCTTTGCGACGTTTGAGATAGGATTGCATCTCGTATTTCTAACTCTAATCGTGCTAGCTGTCTTTAATAGACCATATCGCGGTAAACGTCCTGTTTGAAGATAAATTAGAAGAATGAACTTCTACTTGAGGTCTCTTAGACAGCAAGTGGTAGTGCAGATTATAGGAGTTGCTTTAAAGATTTGTGTCAGTTGCTTTTCTAGAGCATTCAGATTAAATATAACACACTTTTAGCCTGTCTTCGAAACCTATTGATGGAAGGCGATCTGAGGATCCTGGCAGGGATGTTGGGAGTACAAAACAGAATGATGCTTGTTCACTTTTTATCTGAAGTATGTAAGTGCTTTGATGGCAATTTCGGTTAAGGACCTACCTTGCATTAATGGCAATATTTTTTTGCTTATGGTTTCACCTGCAAGAGAAAGGCGTGTCGTCTCCGTTTCATAGTTTTAGTGCAATAGTGACAAAGGGAAACATGGAATCGCAACTATGGCAAACACCACTAACTTAGATAATGAGAATGTAAAAAGAAGTTCTACCTTTAGGGCATCTCCATGCATTTTTGGCTTTCTATTTCCTGAAATAATCTTTTTGGTCTTGGCGGTAGTATTAGGTTGTAAAGTATGATAAAGTAACTTTTAAGATGAATTTGTTCTATGTAAATATTGGCCTAGCCAGCTAGTTAAAACGGGAATCTATCTTCAACAGACTCATCAGTTAGCTATCGAGACGTGACGAAAACAAGAGTACACCTATCACGATTTGACTGAACATGGATGGCCAAGCATAATCAGTTATATGTTTTCCACGAAATTCGCTTTTGACAAGTGCTGCCTTGAGAATCAGACCTAAAGATTGGGCTTTTAAAAATCGCGACGTGTCTTCTCTCCTGATAGATAACTTATAGATCTCTCGATCTGGCCAAACAGAGCTTCGTGAATATATCAATCAGACATGTCCTGCCTAAA
Organism: Eudiplozoon nipponicum; assembly: GCA_029291075.1. Taxonomy (NCBI): domain Eukaryota; kingdom Metazoa; phylum Platyhelminthes; class Monogenea; order Mazocraeidea; family Diplozoidae; genus Eudiplozoon; species Eudiplozoon nipponicum. The sequence continues at coordinate 17,464 of JAQBSW010004336.1, forward strand.
GATTGACGGGCCAGACTTTTCAGTTAATCCTCATCTTAGCTGGTCATATTGGCTTAAATATTGAGTTAAAGAAGGAAGTTGAGTAATAAAGGCTGTACAGACTTCAAACTTTCATTCAGAGTTCGGTAAAATTGATAAATAACTATGTCCATGGTTAAGTATGAGGAAGGCGAAGATTATTCTCCCTTTGAATTTGACCATAAAATACGCCAAAGTACATACCGTGGCTCTTCAGTGACCTTTGCGGGTCCATGCGAGGCGCTTAACCCGATGTCTCTTGAAATTTAAGCTCTTCTACCTTACGAACATTCCTGTCTTTTACGTATGGTGATTAGCACGAGCGCGATATCTACATTGTTTGTCTCTAGGAGACAGTAATTGCATCAAGATCTTCGCGGCCTCATTTGGGCCGAATACACCGGAAGAAGCGTTCTTTCTCCAATTCAAATGTGGGAGTGTTCTAACTAGGTATGTTTTTGCTTTTTCAGATTACAATATTCCATCGATTATTTTGATAGACTGGAGAGGTATGAACTCCCGTTTAGCCAATGCTAGATTTTTAATAGGCAAACAGATTCATGGAGACGTAATCGTGTACACCCCAACTCGACGATTCTGATATAAAAAATAATTATTTGAAGAGCTGATAGATTTGTCTTCTGATCTTGAGCAGCTTTTATATATCCTAGCGATTGTCGCTGATTTTTACGTTAATAGTTATGCGGGAAACGGAGCTGTTGGGACATGGACTCTGGTTGAGAAAGGCTAAGACAGTGGTATCCCACTCTGATGCACCAGCGGTGACCATTTTACGAACAGAAATAGTAAACGAAGTTACGAGAAGAACATGCAATGCCTTACCTTTTATGGAATGCTAGAGACTTTCTGTCATACTATGAACTTCAAAGCCGCCGAAAGTAATAGCCTTCGTTAAGATTTGTTAAGGTTTGGATGAATAAACGTTCATAAAATATTTGCAGACTTATTATCGCAATCGTCATCGTAGTAGCGGCAACAGTATTAGTTTTAGTAGTAGTAGTAGTAGTATATAATAGTAGTAATAGTTATTGCAGTAATATTATTATTCATATTATTGACAGTAGTGGTATTAGTAATAATAGTATTAATAGTATTAGTTGTTACAGTAGTAGTATTAGTAGTTGTAGTAGTTTTACTAAAAGTAGTAGTAGTAATGGTGGTAGTAGTAGTAGTATTTATAGTAGTAATAGTTGTAGTAATCGCGGGAAAGTGACGACGCTATTTGCCTTTTATAATTCACGTCACTACGTGCGATGAACTAGATGCTGCTTATGTATCGTTTAGCGTATATTTGGTTCCGCGCAGAGGCTGGTTCCGAGGAATGTGAATGCATGCATGCATGCCAACAGTCAACTACTGCTTACAGTGACATTGAATTCTTTTCAGATGTAACTTTCGGCCTTGAGTAGCGTTCTTACCCCCTAAAGATTGCCGATGATTTTAATATCTAGTTAAATCAAGACTGCGTATGTCGCAGTTGTAAAAGATCTATTGTAATAAAAATAGTTATGACAACTACATAAGGCACGTGCAGATCTTGCTTGTCTGGCTACTGGTACAATTCCATTGAATTACTTTGATTATAGGAGAGGTAGAGATATTGGTTATTTTATTTTACTGCAATGAACTCAGGTAATTCGATGGGCGAAATATGTGGCAATCTAGCGGCATATGAGGTCTTATAGAAAGACCTGGTTACATCTGCTTTTTCAACATAGGTCCTTCTGGAGACCACTTTGGGAGAGACTTAGTTTTCTGTTTATGTGTGCAAGTACTTATGTATTTGTTTTCTGTGTATTCTGGCATTGGTGATATTCTGGCCATCTACTATAGCCGATTATTCGATAAGCTTTCTGCTTAGAGTTTAGTAACTTTATATTGCGACAAGTATATGCATAATAAATCAACAACTCACTGTGCCGGACGACTGATTTATTAAATAAATTTATCACTTATATAGTCATTACTTTCATTTATTAAATTAAAAAATGTGTTGTGGTCTTTTTTTACTTTTTAGCTTACCTCATTACTCTATTTACATTTTTCTCTCAATTAAAAATGCTTGCATATTTTCGTTGTTGTACAAAAAATATTACTATTTTTTATTTAATTTGCAAGATGGTTAACATTCGATTTGTCTCTAAATTAAGCAAATTGTTAAAATATTAAGTTTCAATTACTTATTGGAAGAGCCGTTATTTCTTCGATGTCATAAGTCTTTTCTAAAATTTGTACCGAAATCTTTATTTAATGTGCTATTTTGTAGAATCCAGTGCAAGCTTTTAGTTACTACTCAACAAAGGATGCCCGCCGAAACACTATTTGTAAACCAGCATTATCAAGATATGCGAAATTGGCTGTCTCCGCTTGCACTGCGATCAACGCTGGCATCCACTGAGCAGCCGCGGAGTGCCTATTTCAACACGGATTATGAAAATTGGCTTTCCACTTCTACGAGATCACATTTGGTGAGTACAGCGCTTAATTTTCGATCTAGTCAGTGAATTAAGTTGAGATCTATGGTTTATACTTTTCGTGTCTGTATTGAGTTAATATTCAATATTTCTAAGATTATCTTGTCAATTTTCGATGCCAAACGAATTGTGTTATACACCGTCTTTTATTCAGCACTTTTGGCTGTGTGACTTCCTCAGAATAGCATGGTTGTGATTGAACAGTTTTGACGATAGGCATTTTATCTGTTTTTTGGAAAGGCATTTTTCTATCTGATATCGTCATGTGACATTTTGTTGTAAATAACCTATTTTCCAGCTTGTTGATCTCGAATACGCTGCTGATGTTGTTCCGAGGATAAAAAGGAAGACGAACAATAGTGAACCATCAATTGCATTTCGGAAGTTTTAATTAGCTAGGGTTTGTATCGAAACACGTCGAATACAGTTTTTACGGTCACTTTTTATCCGGTGTCTACGCTTGTGCTAAAGGGAATTCTACTGTCAGTTGCGAATGCTGTTATTTGCCTGGAATCTCTGGTGACAAGACGCATCAGGTTCGTCGAAAATTTCAAGATGTGTCAGCCTTGAAACAGCTAATTTTAGCAAATTGTGCAAAACAACTCAAGAATCACCTGTTAATTCCACTATGCACTAAATTGAAAGTCTTCAAGTGACAAATACTGCCAGTCATCCTGTATATTGTGGAGGCAGGCTATGAAACACTATAACTGCCAGCGCTTAGGGAGGCTTATAAATCTATGCATACGTTTTTTTGTTTAAACCGTTGCCAGTTGAGTGTCAGGAGGCATTACATAATAGCATAATTTATGATTAGACCATTTGATGTGCCATCACCATCAAACCTTGTTCTGAAACCTGGATTGCTCTAATTGTGGCACTGTTTGAGAAGACCTATTTGACATCCAGCTCGCCAGGCCACGAAGGCATCCCTCGTAGATGGCTCTAACTGCAGGAATTTTAGTTGGTTATTATTATACGCGATATCGGTCACTTGAACTCGGCACATCTTATCCTCACTTGCCATGGGAATAGGATAAAAATCTGTAGGAGTCTAGCAGCTAACAGGACTAAGTTGACAGGCCTTATTAATTCTGCCTTATTGGCTTCGGCTTTCAGGCACACGTCGTGCTGGAGGTCTTGATCTGCGTTTCCGTGTGTGTGTGTGTGTGTGTGTGTGTGTGTGGATACATAGGCTTGTAAATAAGAAACCATGTACTTGTTAAATGAGTCAACATCGAAATAAAGAAAATTTCTGCTTCTTGTGGGTGTTATTTGAGATATTTTATCTTCTAATGTGGATAAATTAGATGAATAAGACCTGTTTGCCAGTTCTGTCAAGATCTTATCTATTAAATTTAGTGCTACTACTTATATTTTTGAGTTTTGAAGCCAGTATTTTTGCATTTCTAGAATGATAATATTTCTCTGAAAATGTATTCATATTTAAAAAAATCTGCTGAATCAGTTAGGAACTTGATTCAAATTTTGACATCATTTCGCGAATATTATTGGCCTCATCCATATTTTTTAAATTGTATTTTCTACATGTTGATTTTATGTGTTAAAAATACTCGATTTATCTAGACGATACTTAATATTTCGCAATTCTTCTCTAAGTTTTTCATCTGCCACATTAACATACAAACTAGTGCTTCTATGTAAGAAAACGAAGCCATATTTATACATATCACATCTTCCTTATTAAGCATCATTATAGTGGAATTTTGGGCATAATATGCACGCCCTGTTAGTAAAACAAATTTACATAGCTATTTATTATTAATGACTGAGGCTTTGGTATTATCTCCAGCATTGTACTGAAAATTCTGTGTTTTAATCTTACGCTACTTGCGTTCAATTCAGCCATAAATAAAGTCGCTCGCTTTTCTCAGCTTCAGTATTTTCCCTGTAATATCTTTTTTCACTCCTTAGTTATCCTGTACCAAAGCGCGGGTACTTTGAGGCATGCCGATAAAAACGGAATTATGTTTCTCGTTTACATTGGGAGAGGACCATCATTGACGGTCTTGCGCCGTCGGCTAAACTACAACCAGCCCGATGTTAATTCTAGCACAGACGAGTGCGTGTAGGTCGTCGGGCATAGGCTTGTCGTTGGTGGTTTTAGGTACAGTGATTTTATCGATCTTGGGTTATGGGTTCGCCTGTCAGATGTTTCTGCACTCCTTAGACAAAGGTTGCTGGAGCGAAAAAACTAGCTTTTTATACTGCAAACTACATGGCCTGCTTGTCTAAATTTTACTTGTCTCGCCAAGAGCCAGAGGCATTGTAACGCCAACATCACTGAATCTCTTTCGTCATCCAGTGCATTTGCTCAGTCGGAGCGTTAGTCTCAGGATGATAATTCGCAGCTCGGAAATGCTTTATTTCAATTTCTCTACACTGTTGATCGCGTTTCCTCGACTTAAACTGAGCACCCCAGTCGGTAACAATATTTTGTGGTGCACTTCGTTTTTTTATCTGATGTGATTTTCTTCAAAAGTGCAAACTCGACTCATCTACCATGTAGAGGCCGCCTCGTCACGTACCACAGGCAGCGATAATCAAAAGTTGATTTCTTGTTGTGGCAATAGATGTGATCGTTCCTCTTTTCTGAAGTTTAAAATGCTGGCACGAAGAGTAATATTAACACTAGCAATAATTTTTTTTTCATATTCGGAAAATACAATGGAGACTGCTATGTTTCGATGAGGCGCTAAATGCTGGGATATCCCAGTATTTAACGCCAAAAAAATCAGTTTTGTTCATCTGAACCTAGACTGTTTTAAAATATCTGCCTACCAGTGGCTCATTTTGCATGTCCAATGCTCTATATAGTGCAGACAACGGTTTGTCATTTTGCAGTTGCCTGGCTTTTTGTTGGCTTGAGTCACCAGTACCCTGGGATTCGGAGTCTTTGATAAGAGACTATAATTGAACAGCAGAACTACTTCTGAATGCATCAACTGCGACACTCTTGATTTATGCTCCATGATGACTAGTTACACTGTATTGCTCGTGCTCTTAAGTTTCCCGTTATACTCATTTTTTTCAGTAACTGCCAGTGAATTATTGCATTGTGATCGGTAATGATGTCTGTATCTATCAGTAGCTGTTATTTGGCTTTTGTCAGCATCCTTAGAAGTCGAGTACGCAATTAATGTACGTTGGTGGCCAAAATAATGATATCGTAATTGTAAGCTGCATTACAGTGTAAATCGTTTATGATAGAATCTGGTGTTCTGTGAAGACATTAGGTATGTTCTTTAGGCAAAAGTGTACCATAGTAATTTAGAAATGGTCTTGGGGTACTTGCACTGTAACATTCTAGCGGTCTTTGGTCCAGACGTCAATCTACGCTTCTGGCATTCATATCAGCCCTAAATAATTTTTCCCCTAACGTTCATTTCCAGAAGTGTCTATTTATATAAACAAAGTTATTCAGGCTGACTGCCAAAGATTTTAACACATCCCATTGTCTCATGATACGTGAGATTTTGATGTGACGTGAACAATTGCATGAATAATATTATCTGGCAATAGGATTACTGGTCAGTCTCTTTTGCAATTTTACCTATCTATTGGAGTTCTATCAGGAAAACGGTAAGCAGATTTTATAAGTAGCTTTCTTAGACATGGACACAACCAGCGTAATGTGTGTTTTAATTTGATATGATAGGCACAACACGGCAAAGAGCATTATGATAGAATTTTTTGGCCATTTGATTTTGCTTTTCATTAATGGAGCAGTTTCTTATACAGTTATCGTTAATAATTTTATTGTTGTTTCTGATATTTCATTTTTAGGCAAATTCGCTACCAAAATCAACATTTTCTCACAAAAAAATAAACAGTCAGTGGTTATCAGCTGAGTGCAGTGATCATGCAACACTCAAGTAAGTTTTTTTTATAGAATCAGGCTGGTATTTGTAGATTCGTTTCCTTACTCGTCATTCAATGTTTAATTTAATAAAAATTATTAATAAACGTAGAATTTCATTTCTCATGCGTAATGGTACCTCTGATGATACACCTTAACTAGTTTCGGAGCAGAGCATTCGTCTTTGGAAGCTCCTGCGGATAGTTATGATTTAGTTGCTCTTTTTAAGTCCATGATGTGAGATAATTTGATCACTATATATATATATATATATATATATATATATATATATATATATATATTCCACGATAGCTATTTAATGCGCCATTTATAAAAAAATATGTGAAATAAGAACCGTAATAAGTGAAATAACATTCATTAATAAATAAAATTTCTACTGGTATCTACAGCGAGTACTCTGGATTCGTTAGTGATATTTTCGTCAATCCATTTATAATTGCACAATTGTCGTAACCAATCACATTTTACTGCATTGTAAATTTTGCCTTGCATTAACTCTAACTTGACTATAATGGTTTCATGTGGAGGTTAGTTTGCCTCACTTTTGTGCTATCCAGGTAAATATACTTATAGTGACTAGTTACTCTCCTTCTTTATTGTAATAATTTTGTGACTAAATTTTTTTGTCATTATTAAACATTTCCTTGTTTTTTGTTATTTTTCTTATGGTTATATGGCAGTGAAACATTAGTTAATAATGGCTTTTGTATTTCTGTTCATGATGGTGATCATCTCATCTTAGCTATGACTATCTTGCTTTTAAGCAATGTAGATTAATTATTCTTCGTAGAGCAATATGATGTGTCATCGCCTTTATTTTGAATTTTTCCGCATTTCTGAGTGTGTCGTAGTTTGAGACACGTCTGTTACTTTGGAACTTTTTATGTTGGTGGTGCAGCTCCTGCTCAAATATCAACAATTTGAGTTTATATACCTCTCGCAGGTCACGTTGCCAGTAATAAAAACTTCGGTCCTAAACAAATGCTTCTGGCTTTCAAAGCTATCACAATTACTAAGTTTCAACTTTGCTTAAATGTGCAAAAAATAATTAAAATAGAGGTTATGCTTCGATTGGAATAGAAACATTAACAAAAATATGTTGGAAGTAACAGACGTGTGTCAAAATACGATACATTGGAAAATTCAAAATTGAGCTGTCGCATAATATGGCTATATGAAAAATAATCAAAACTGTGTAATGTAAAGATAGATTTAAAAAAGATGTGCTTGTCTATGGCAAATTTACCTTTACGATTGGATGAACGAAAATATCACTAATGCATTGAAAGTATTGACTGTAGATGCGACTAGAAAAGATTTATTAACAAATGATACGCCGTGGATTCCGATTCCTCTTACTTTTATATATATATATATATATATATATATATATATATATATATATATATAACGTAACTAAGCGCAGTTTTACAGTGAGCCTTCAAATCCTCATAGTATAAATATGTATATATCGTTTTCAATACCTGAATAGAATATTCAAAACACTATATTGTATCTTACTTAGCGAAACATTTTAAACATTCTATTCATGTTCGTATTCCACAAGAATCCTTTAGAAGACTCATAAAAGTGTATTTTCTTGTATTGTTGATTTCTTTTGATCTCTTAGCACTTCTTCGGCGTTTAATTGTAATGTAGAACAAATTAGCCGGAATAGGCGAAAGTGGCTTATTAATTGGCTGAGGACATCTTCCGATGATGCTTCTAAAATTGACCAGTCCTCGCATGTGTTGTCTAGTTACAACGATATCTCGTCGTTTGATGCATATTTTCCTGTATCAGACGGCCTGCGTACTTCGAGAGACCATAACCTGTCAATATCGAGCTCATCTGTAACTCAGTGTTGCGACTCTTATGATATCGCGCGAAACCAATCATTAGATTGCAATCACATACAACGCGGTATGTTTTTCCTTGCTTTTAAAGTGCGTTGGCAATTAATGCATTTTTATGAAAGATTGATGTGAAATACAGATCAGAATTACGGTATTTCCTCCGGGCAAGGTTTCATTATAGAATACATCGGATAACAATTATACTTTGGACGTATGATTAATATATACATTTTTGGCATATTTGATGGTCCATCACGTGAGACAAAAAGATCACTGTTTTGTCGAGAGCGCCTAGTTTTAAGGCACCGTTGACCAATTTTCTTTTACTATTTTAAGACACACTCTCAGTGTTAGACACGATTTATTCTTCCGACTTGGCACATTTGGCACAATATATGGACTGCTAGATAAGGCGGGAAACTTTACTTAACATTTATCAAGGAATAATCCTTGGACATGGTCAAAAGGCGAATTACCGCTGACCCCGCGCGGTTCAGCTGTATTGCTAGTCGTAAATTAAAGCCAGCAATTAAGTTGCACTCATAAAAGTTGGCATTTGATTACACACAGGCGTGAACAGGCACACGCAGACTGAAATAGTTTAGTATTTTATAAACGGACAATTGTCTGCTGCTTAGTTATGCGATTTTATTCATATTCACATGCGAGTTACAATTAACCTCGTGTGCATTTCTAGTGGAGTTAGAGGATTTATTTTTCGTGCTTCTTTCTCATTGCTTTAAATGGAACATGTTGCGCGACAGGGAATAGATGAATTATCTGGCCCTTGTACCCAGCAAGGCGTTTTCATCTGCTATCTTCACTTTTACTTCGAATATTTCGTCTTCCGCGTTCGGAAGCCTTTTTTTCAACGGAAAACACATACCAAAAACAATTTGAAAGACGTTTAAAAGTGGTAAATTTAATCTCTACCTATTGCTAAGTCTCTTAAGCATATCTTTCTTTTTACAATGTTAGTCTGTTTCAGGATGTGCGTGTATATTTGTCTGCATGTGTACATTCATCGAAATGAAATTACGGTGATCTAATAACACATACTGACGATTCACTAGGCAAGCGTACGCCAAGCTTGGGTGTATGCGCTGTATTTGGTCTATCATACTGAACTGATTTTTTAATAGGTGCGCAACGTCTAATACAAAATTGCATATATATTTGATCTCATTAACAAACAATAGCTAACTTTGTGCTCTCGTTTGTTTTGGATTGAGAAGCAATTAGTTACTGCACGTGTACACTCACTAAGTGAAATTACAGTGATCTAACAACATCTTAATATTCACTAGATAAGCTTATGCAACGCCTGTGTGTGTTTTTGTGGGTCTTTTTTTAATACACGCTCAGTAACTAATTTCTTCTTAATCTAAAGCAAATGAGAGCACATACACACATGCATAGGTACGTTTATCTAGTAAATCGTCAGTAGGTACTTTTAGATCACAGCAATTTTATTTCGACGTGTACATATGCAGACAAGTACATGACCACACCATTTACACGCAACTTATGTTTTATACTAAATATTCTTTCTTGGTTAATCTTTACTTTAGGTAGATCCTTTTAAACACGAAGCTCCAACTATCCCCAAATCTGTCATTGTATATCAGACATCACACTACATGCGACAGAGTGGGTCTGTGGCTAGAGCAAACGTGTTCAGGTTCAAAAACTCCGCGGCAAATTATGGACTTAACCGGTCAACTGGATGAATTACATTTTATACATTACACAATGCTTAGTTTATAGTGACAAATGTAAATATGCAATGGGACAGGTGTTCGCAACCTTGATTTAATTCATTGTTATTACCGCCCGCGTGACCAATGTTCATTTAATTTAATGACACACACTTACCTAGTGTACATACAGTTATGCTTAAGAGACCAACCAAAAAGTATAAACGAAACGGTTTAAACTAAATTTATGACTTGACTTAATGTTTGTCAAATAGTTTGTTGGATGTGCTTTCTGCTGAAAAAGGCTTCCGAAACCGGAAGCCGAAATATTCGGAGTAAAATTGGAGACCGTTTATGAAAAAACCTTGTTGGGTACATCGGGAACCGGGTTATTTCTTTTTCATTGATTATTTGCCACTAAAGGCCAATGAGCACCAGAAGCACTAAAATCTGGCTTGAGGCGCCGAGGGCCATTGTTTCCTTTAGCAGCCGTGACTTACCATGCTGCTCGGCACTCTTGCTGTCATTCAATCCCTACCAATGTTATCAGCACTCTGAAACCGAACTCGAGTTTTCGTATGAGGTAATAATAATCGCCATCACTTACAGCAATATAACGACCTTCAACAACTGACGCTTTCATGTTATATAGCCATGATAAAATGAAAATTATTAAAACAAGTGATCAAAAGAATTTTTCACACATACAAAAATAATTTAAAACAAGAAAATATTTGTCAAAGGAGAGTGAATAATAAAGAGGCGATTATTGTTCAGACGGAGTTTCTTACCTAGGCACCACATAAATTAGGCAACTCGATGACTGTTTAAATAAAATGTATTTGGAATATACTTCAATCTCGCAAACTTGATTTAAAGAATTGTTCCCACCACCCACGCATTCGATGATTGGTTAATTGTTTAATCATTTTTGGTAATCTGTATATACTACGCTTCTCGGACAACTAGGGTCATTTACCTTTAAGCATCTATAATCTTAGACTGTAAAACACTAAATTGCACCACCGTTTAAAAAATGCGCGTACAGACAAATTGTACACGCGGACTTTAATTCCAAATGAACTATTCGTGTTTCTCTATAAATGGAATGATTTGGAGAGCTAATCTTGTTTTCGTGATTTTCATACTCATCTGGTCACTCATACAAGCTCAAATTCGCTTAAGGCAAAGGGTTTTTATCTCTAGAATTCCTCAAACATTAATGTTACAGCTACCGTTACAGTTGCCAAGAACCCGCTGGTCGCCAGTCCATTAGTTCAACTGTCAGGGGAATATTTATTTGATACGCTGTGCACATTCCTGTTGGAACGCTATTCCTTTAACATCATTAGTGATTCCAAGCATAATTTTGTTCCATGTAGGATTAATGGAATTATTTGTAACAACATTGATATTTCGTATTATGGAACGTTTTTCATTTGTTGTAAATGTACAATTTATTCAATCGAACAGGTTCAAGTATGAAATTTATGGCATTGCTTCTGTCATATATTTCTGCTTTTTGTATAGATAATGCGGATGTCGAAAGTTTCGAATTGCTATCTTCTTCACCTGGGCCATCTGTGTCACTCAAGATAAGTGATTTATCAGAACCTGTGAGTTTACAACATTTTTTCTTTCTAAATGTCGGTTTAAAAAATTCAAGAGCCTACCTGTTAAATTCATCCGGTCTTGGATATGCAAACATCATCACTTACAGTTAAGAAACTTTGGCTGCTTTGGCTGTGCAGAAGTGTTGTATCCGCGTTATCAAAGCAATGCTACATTTTTCGTTAAACTTGTCACTAAAAGAGGCTTTCGATTAAGTTAAAGTTTGCGGGATCTTACTGGTAATGTGAGTTGAATTGAGAGACCCGGTTGATTCTGCCCTATTAGCGTAGGCTCTTCTTGTAAGCGGTATCGCTCTATGCCTTAAACGCATGTGCATGCCATTTCAAATGTTCAATTTAAAGAATGGCTGATAGAAATTTGAAATTTGCTAATATTCTAACTTAGTCTGCAGTAAGGTGTTATAGAAAATAGGTCAACATACATGGCAATTTTAAAGCTTATTGAGCTAATAATTTTTGTTCCTGGTATGACGTTAAGAGTGTGGTCAACTTTTTTATCGCGCCTAATTTCCTTGTCGAAGTGAAAATATCAATGACCTTAGCAGCATAGAATTTATATATATATATATATATATATATATATATATATATCTTCTTCTTTCTTTTCTTTACTGCGGCTGACTCCTTTTGGAGGATAAGCCGGCTCCATTGATATCCCGGATTATACCTCTCCATGCCGGGCGGTTGGCAGCCATTTCGGAACATAAAGAGGGCCAATGACGCTCCCAGTGACGCGGACCATAAACATTGCGTAAACCAAGGAGTTCCACGTCCGATTTGATTGTTGCAAGCCATGTCTTCAGTTGCCCACCTCGGCGGCGGCGCCAGTTTGCACATTGACCTGGGTTCATCACCTGCCGTACCAGTTCGTCTTCTGGTTTGCGTATTACGTGCCCGAACCATTGAAGTCGACGATGTTGGATCCAGACGGATAGTTGCATGATGTCACCGCATTGGTGACGAACAGATGCGTTCGACACCCGATCCATCCATTTTGTCTTTGTGATGTACCTAAGGCACCAATGGTCGAATACTTCAAGCTTTTTGGAGTCCTCATAACGTAATGGTCAAGTCTCACAGCCATACAGTAGCACAGGGTGAACAGTAGCCTGGTAGACTCGGATTTTCGTTTTGAGGCTGATTTCACTTCTTCTCCAAAGTGATTCTTCAATTGTAAGAAAGCAAGTCTGGCACGGTCGATGCGTGTTCGGACTTCATTCTTTGCTTGACCAGTTGGAAGTATTTTTGAGCCAAGGTACGTAAAATCGTCGACTGTTTCGATTGGGCTGTCGTACACCGTGAGCTGCTCATCAGATGAAGATACACCGATGGCGAAGGCTTTCGTTTTGTCGGCATTGATTTCCAGACCAACGGCTGATGAAAACTGGGCCACTTGATCCAAAACGGTTTGCATGCTCCCAAAGCTGTCAGCAAGGAGAACAACATCGTCTGCGTAATCAACATCCGTCAGCCACAGGTTATTTGATACTTGAACGCCTCCGAACCCAGTTAGCGCGTTGCTCAGAATCCAGTCAACCGGATAATTGAACAATATGGGTGACAAGGGACATCCTTGTCGAACCCCTGTGTGCAGACTGAATTCATCCGATTCTTCTCCGTAAACACGGACTCTGGCTTTGGTGGCTGCATAGTAGGCCTTGATCAGATTGACGAGTTTTATGGGCATTCCGTCGAGCAGCATGATGTTCCATAGGGAGTCGCGATCAACAGAGTCAAAAGCAGCTCGGAAATCAATGAAACAAGCGACGGTTGGTTGTTGAAATTCGTTGCGATGTTCCAAAACTCGCCGTAAAGTAAAGATCTGATCAACACAGCCTTTGCCTGGGCGGAATCCACCCTGATTGGGACGGGTACGGGCATGCCGCTCATTACAGAAGCGGTTCAATAGAATCGACGCCAACAGCTTGGATGCGGTGTTGAGAAGACTGATACCACGGTAGTTTTCGCACCTTGATCTATCACCCTTTTTGGGAAACGGTAGCAGGATTGACATTCTGAGGTCTGACGGGCATGCTTCTTGTTCCCAGATAGAAGAGAACAGTCGATGGATTGATGGCAGTAGTGTGCCTATACAGGCCTTGTAGATCTCTGCAGGAATTCCATCTTCACCGGGGGATTTCTTGTTCTTCATGCGCTGGATGGTCGTAGCGATCTCAACCTCAGTTGGGGAGGAGCAGTCCACGTCGTAGCTGGGTGTAGATGTTGTAGGTGGTTGCGGTGGGGAGCGGCCACTGTATGGTCGGTTCAATAACTGCGAAAAATGTTCAACCCATCTTGCGATTTTGCCATTGACATCAGAAATCAAGTCTCCCGTTGCGCTGCGTAGAATTGTCTCTGTATTGCGCTTACCGGATGCTTTACGTATAAGACGGAAGAGACGCCCGAAATCACCGACGATTGCAGCCGATTCCATGGCGGAAGCCATTTCATCCCAGTACTGCTTACGGTCAGCCCGAGCAGACCTCGTGGTTTCACGTCTCAGGTGGCGATAATTAGGCGCGTTATTCATCCGGGCATCTCTTGCTTTTTGTGACGCCCGTATCGTGCGTTCAGAGATCCAGTCTTTATGGTGACTTTGATGGTTCCGAGCGTTTCAAGCGCAGCTTGCTGAGTAGAGAGTTTCAAGTTATTCCATTGATGCACCACATTGGTTTTATCTACGGCATGAGTTCCACCGTCATCGGATGTCAACTTTGCAGTGATTGAGGCAGATAGCGCTGTACAACGGGATGGGTCCGTTAGGGTTGCAATGTTCAGGCGTCTCGTAGGTTGATGGCGCCGTCGGGACTTGAGATGAAGCCTCAATTTGGCACGTACTAGAGTGTGGTCGGACCCTCCTCGGTTGCCAGTTTCAGCTCCTCGGTATGACCTGCAATCTTCGACAGAAGACATCCAACGCGACCGTACCAGAATGTAGTCGATCTGATTGGCTGTGTGACCATCGTTTGAATACCAGGTGAGCAAATGCTTCCGAGGATGTTGGAAACGCGTATTGGTAACGCACATATGGTTGACATCTGCAAAGCTGATAAGTCGTGCTCCGTTCTCGCAGCGTTCACCTAGACCAAACTTTCCCAGTATGTGTCTGGTGGATGAGTCAGAAGGTCCTGTTCGTGCGTTTCAGTCACCAGCGACAAACAGTATGTCGCCTCTGGAAATTCCGTTGATTGTCTCTTGCAGTTGGTCGTAGAACTCATCTTTCACATCTGAATCAGCTGCGAGGGTTGGTGCGTAGACGGCTACCACTGTGATGTTGAATTGTTTCCCTCTCAGTCGGACCGTTACGATCCTCGGTGTTACAGGATTCCAAGCCAGCATGGCTCTCTGCGCCGTAGGACCAAGTAGAATGGCTACACCTTGTTGTCCGGACCCGTCAACTGGTTCGCTGTGATGCATCAAGTATGTTGATTCTGCAGACGGTACTTTTATCTTCGTTGATCCCGTGCCGGGCAGTCGGACTTCAGACAGGCATGCAACTTCAATCTGGTAGTCATATAAAGATTTGGCCGTGATTGCTTGGCTGCCGATATCAAGCAGCGTTCGAACATTCCAACGCCCGAAATAAATAGGTGTTTTCGCGCTGATAAAACCAGATAGCTTTTCACTTGAAACGCTAGCCTCTGGGGAAGCACAGAGCGCGTCGCTTGCCGGGGACGCCGTAGCATGAACGGTATTCATAGATTGTGACATTTCATGGAGTTTCTTGGCAATGTGGTACAAGTGGTGTCCCCTCACCACTCGGCTTTTTGATCGAGGACGCACCTCTAGCCTTTGCACACCCAAGCGCAGTCTGCAAGGCAGCAGTAAGTTGCATGGTTGCCGGTGGCTCATTCGCCATTCGGAAGTACGGGGTACTGTCCAGGAGTCCATGTAATCCTGTGGCTGTTGAACCCTTTTGTGGCGGGGAACACACGCCGAGTCATGGTGCCGTCGTCGGGCTCATGTGGTATTTTATAGGAGATCCGATTGCCGGTCGGAGATCCACCACGCCCTGGTGGCACCACCGCCATAGCCCCGTTAGCCCATGTACGATCGGCCATCGAAACATGGTTGACACCGTCGTACCACGTTGAGGAGGGGATGACTATACGACGGTTATTTATATATATATATATATATATATATATATATATATATATATATATATTTATATATATATATATATATATATATATACGCTCATTTAATGATGCAGTTGTTCCATTAGGACGCATTGTGTGTTTTATATCTTATTCTAATGCAGTACATCATTTGTAATTTCTCGCCCTGCTTTATCACCTCTACTGATATTTGGTGCTTTTATATTCTTAGGATGACGTCGAAAATAACAAATTTTTATCTGCTAACGATCACGATGCTAAGCGCGATACTGACTGTTCTGAAGTGATGCGATTACGTGAGTAATTAACGTAAAGATTTTTTCAGAAAATTTTAAAATTTGTTAATCTAATTGTACATTTTTAGACTTGGTATTTGAGTTGGAATATGTCTCTTATTAAGCTCTCTTGTCACCTGATTATAGTATTTTGTTGCTTTGGTCACTTTAATGTGATTGCTTAGTTTTTGTTGAACTTGTTTAGTTTGCTGCCACATGTTGCCTCAGTTGTTAGAGCACCAGATTCCAAAGCAGACGTGTCCAGGACGAAACCGATCTACTTCATGAATTGCATTTTCTACTTACTTTATACTGAAAAATGTATGTGCATAATGGGTCTAGTGTTTATATCAAAACCCCAATCTTGGTTTATTAATTGTTATCACCGCCCGCTGAATCGATGTTCGTTTAATTACATTGATGTTTAACTCGACGACACTATCTCAGGAAGCGTGATGTTTAGTATATAATGATGTATTCAGATTGGCTTGTTAAAAATGAAAATCTAACGAAATGCCATATAGTCTCCATCTAAAGGAAAGTCTAAACAAAAAATATTAATTAGTAAATAACTGAAAAAAGTGTGTGAAGCGTGCAATAGGATGGCTCAGTGATTTAAAAAGCAGACGTGCCCATGTTAGAGTGTCGTCCGCGGCAAATTCTGGGCAGTACGCGTTGCGTTTCCATTGATGAGGAAAACGGTCTACTGGATGAATTCTTTAAAGGTAGATATGCGCTTTCACTTCTAGTAGTCTCGTCAAGTGCAATGTATGCGAGACTACAAGACGTGAGAGCCGCACATCTAACTTTGCTTTCCATATATATGCATTGCGGTTTGATCCTCTCTAGTCAGTTTGCCTTCGTACTCTTGTGATGATCATGGTAGGTCGAAAAGCGTCAGTGCGTGCGACTGACTTTAGTTTTGCTATGTTGTTCGACGACTAGTTAAATACAATGAGATTGTTGTTTACTTCAAGCTTGCAAATTTGATTTAAAGTATTGTTACCACCATCCGCGGAATCATTGATTGTTTAATTGTACTGGTTGAGTTGCTTTTTTACATTTAAACTGACTAATGTGCATATTATTGGATTAGTGTTTATATTAAGTTTGCAACCAAGGTTTTTTGAATTAAATTGAATAGATTTATTTGTGAATATTAGTGCTTAGATCATGACACAGGTATTTCGCACAAGGTTACCAACACACAACTTTAATTAATGTTGAGTATACATGATTTCTCAAATGTAACAAGTGTGTGAGGTTTGGGCTATTCATTAGCGGTCTTTTAAGTATGTCTAACAGCTAGTTTCATGTCCAGGCGTAAAATACAATCTGTTTGAGGAATAGGGTGCGCATTTGTTTTTATTGAACTTTTTCTCGCTTGTTTGTTCTTTTTTGTTTCTGTATTGTCCAGGTGTGCGTATTTTTTTTGAAAATAGTTCTGCTCCGCTTTCTTGCCGACTCCGTAATATTTCGTTGCCGCTTTTGTTGCTAGTGTTACATTTGGTGATATCCGTACATGTGGGGTTTGTTTTGCGTGTTGAATAAAACGGTTGCTTTTATTTATTCGCCGCCAGTCAATGTATTACAGTTAAATACTGTTTGTTGCAAAGAACCAATATATATGCAAGTATGTATTAGGTGTTGTGAACCTAGTAACAAATTAATTCAGTTGTGACCAGAAGGATAAACCAAAGGCATTATGAACGGAAAGTATAATCTCATGCACATTCGTTTCGTGGTTACTGGCGACTCATCAGTAGGAGCCGGTATTACGCCCTTTAACCATTATATATTTGGTCGAAGAATGTGGAATAATAGGACGGTACAATCTCCTAAACTAATGTGTAAACCTGCAATAGTGAAGCTAACATAATATAAAGTGTACGACAATGTGAGTTTGCGTTGAAGTCGCATTGTCGTAGACTTTATATGATGTTAGCTTCAATATTGCAGGTTTACACATTCGTCTAGGAGATTGTACCGTCCTATTATTCCACATTCTTCTACCAAATATATAGTGGTTAAAGGGCTCCTACTGATGAGTCGCCAGTAAGCACGAAACGAATGTGCATGAGATTATTCTTTTATGCTGCCTTTGGTTTTTCCTTCTGATCACAATTGAACTAATTTTTTACTATGTTGGCAACACCTAAGTCAACTAATATGTTGTGATAATGCATTTTCTTGAACATTCAACACGAGTGCTTGCCGCTTGACATGTCGTACTTCATAAATAATGAAGAATTTTGTCGGCCTTGCTTTGTGGGCATGTTGATTGTAGCGCTCAATTGATGCCATGTTTTGTTTATATGATCATTAGTAGCTGATTTTATGAATGGTGTTGCTTCTCTCTGGATCAACTTTTTGAACTGGTGTTGACGAATAGTAGTTATTAGCTGCTTCTTGGTGTTTCCAATTTATATGCTGCCACACATAAACCATAATAGACTTGAAGTAGGGAAGGAAGTTTATCATTAAAATTCAAAACATTATTTACGGCATGTCATGTGAGATGCTTACCATAACGTTTGAAAAGTGTCTTCTCGGGCAGATCTCCCCGAAAAGGTAGTCTTTTTTGTTATGCAATTCGGCGTGGTCTCATGTTAGCTTCTTCTGAATTTGTCGTTGATAACATTTACTATAATCATGGTAGCGAGCTTAATATAAACACCTGACCCATTATGTACATACATTTGCCAGTGTAAACTAAGAATTTTATAGTATAGTAAACACAATTCTTTTCGGTGAAGCTCATATGGCACCCATTTAGACCAAAATTCCAAATATATATAAATATATATATATATATATATATATATATATATATAAATGTTCATTTTAATACAACTTACCCAACTAGTGTGGGTACTGTTCAGTAATGATAGATTGGGGATGGTTATTTGGAACTTTTGGTCTAAATGGGCGCCAAATGAGCTTCACCTCTATCTATAAATACTAACTGAATTACACTAGTTCATAAATATATATCTGAAAAGTGTGCGTATTAAGCGTCAGACTGGCTCAGTGGTTAGAGCACGAGATTCCGAAGGAGTCGTGCCTAGGTTCGAGCCCTGTCCGCAGAAAACGAGTCTGCTAGATGAATTACCTTTTCTACACTATACAATTATTAGTTAACACTGACAAATGTATGTACTAAATGGGTCAGGCTTTTATATTAAGTTCGCAACCTTGATTGTAGCGAATGATTATATTGCATACCTATTATGGCACATCATTGTGCCACAATACTTTACCTTCGGTGGTTTTTTAAATTTCGGGTATGGATTCCTTTAATGGTCATATGACATGAGCTTCTGTTGGAATTCACTGTACGATAGACATATCTTTTTTTAAAAAAGATATGCATTCGTCTACAAGTTATTATTAAATTACCTGGCTTTTCTCAAATTAAATTTTAAAATTCATTTACATTACGATTATATGCAAACTAATAATGGCATACGGAACGACTATTTTGGTAATTTTCTTATTTTTCATGTGCTAACTCGGCAATGCGTTTTGGTTTTCATGTCATGGTGTGTACGTCTGTATGAGAATGCTTATGTTAATATATGTATATATAGTAACCTTAACATGTGCAAAAAGAAATTGAATTTTTTCAGATACAAGAACCGTTCCTTTCTCATATTCTTCTGAAATATCTATGAATGAACATCACTTTATAGATATGAATGTTATTAAAGGTCGTATTCCAAATGAACATATATATATATATATATATATATATATATATATATATATATATGGATGTATGGATATTTCATTTCGGCTACACTTTAGTAGCTATAAACTTGATCACATATATTTGCGCAAATTTGAATGACTAGTCTTTCTTATGTTATGTTAGAATAGTTGTTTTCATTTACGTATGACTAAGAAAAGAATGACATTACGTAGCTTCGAATATGAGACACGTTCAAATTTCAGGTCATTTTTTTATTATAGACTGTGGATTCTTGCAACTGAAAACATTTGAAATATACCTAGTTTCGTTCTTTTTACAGTCTAATTCTTGGTCGAGCTTAATATTATTATTTAATTTGAATGAATTTAAATATTATGTTTATTTTTAATTTTAAAATATTTCTTTTAAATTTTAACGTGACTTCTATTATCAACGACACGTGATTTTTGACGCCTTTGCTACTTTGGTGCGATTATACTAATGCAGTCGGAGGCCAGAAGTGAGTTGCCCTAAGTATTATCAAATATCTTAGTTGGCCCAACATAATGAACCAAAAATAATTTTGATTGCTCCACATACCGCTCTACAAAACTCCCCTTCGCTACATGTCTCACAATCTATTTTTTCTTAGATAAACCAAAGTGATATGTCAAGACTGGAAATCTTCCTTCACCGGCTCTACATATTGTTACTTAACCGGTTGTACACATAAACGACTGTCCACCTAGGAATGCATCCAGTATTGCCTAGGTACTTTTCTTCTCTATACAATCTCTGGCACGTTTCGTCTTTCTTTTGTGCTTCGCCAACGCAACATATGCTGTGTATGACATTGGTGTAATGATTTGTGTGCCGTTTTAAAGAATTTTGTTCTCAGGTCTTGTACTGCAGACCATTTTTGGGAGAGAAAACGTAATATAACCGAGTAGCCTGGTTGCGCTAGTTAGCCTCAGGTATGACTTCATTTAATAACAGGTTCGCTCTGATTAAAAAGCATCCACATTATGTATGGGTTACCTGATGGTTTTCTGCAGCACTCAGTTTGCTATGACTTAAAATAAATAGGGATTAAATACTTCATCGATTGACGAAAAAGGTTTAAAAGGTCTTCTTTACTTTTGCGTCTGGCAGGATTAATAAACGAAGACAAGCAACTGCAAATGTTTTTGAAATTAGACATAGAACGGAACAAGACTACAAATCAGTGGGCGAACTCATAATATCACGAAATAACTGGAGAGAAAATTAAGATGGTTTTAACTTTTAAAAATTATAGGTGGTTTGGCGTCTGGTAGGCTTACCTGCTTCGACGATAGAAGTCACAAAAATCCGTGCTCACATGCACGAGCTCTAGGGGGAAGTATGGAAACAGAACACTAAAATACGCACGGGGGACGTCCGTTGCTTATCCTAATGTACCGCTTGAACTAAAACATGCCCCATACAATTGCTCCTTTAATATTAAAACTCCTGTCTCACGAGCTATTTTTACAATTTGCATGACTGCTTCATTTTTTTCCAGGAGACCGGAATTGTTTTATGCATTTTATAATTTGCCTAATTCGTGCCTAGATTCATAGGAAAAGGATATTATTGTCCTGTACCAAAACGCGAGTTATATAGTATAGTGTTATTTTTTATATCCAGCGTTGCTGCGAATGCAGAACTTGAATAGAAAGCCAAAAACTCATTTCACATTCACTAAGTTCTACATAGGCTACTTGGTCCTAAGTTTCGTTGTGTTTTACGTATAAAATCAACCATTTTCCTATTGAAAATAATGATTTATTTATCAAAATATCAAATTTATCCTTTGGTCTTGATGGGCGTTCGGACCTCCTAGTGATTGCCAATGATTTTGTTGCCAAATAAATTCAAGACTCAGCGTAAAATGGATATGTTGGAAGATGGGCCCTGGTTGGCAATTGCTTTCACAGCAAAATCAGACGAATCTTTTCTTTAGTCTTGAACAGGTTGTGGTAAAATCAATTTTCGAATATTACAGACGATATAACCCATTATGACGGGGCCGTGACATGTCATTTTACTTAGATTTATCCTAATCTGGTAAGCATTCAATGGTTGTCTTCTTTCTAATGTGCAAGAGCGCACTATAGTTGCTTTATTGGTCGAACACATTGAATATGGTAATATTTTTGTAGCTGCCGCGATTGTAATTCCGCTCTATGCCATTCTTTGTATTATGTAAAAATATCCGTTTACTAAGCTGCCGAGCATACCTATGCTTGACATGGCCATATTTGCCTACACCTGATGGCGAACATAATAGCCTGTTAATAATTTTTAAGTAAAAGCATAAGAAAATTTCGTTTTTTATTCCGATTGCACAACACAACTTTTTCTTTATCTCTACTAGCACCATGAATCTTCAACGCTGAGCATTACAACTCTGTTCGGATGACTGAAAAAGAAGACCATCTCTAAAGAGCAATTAATTGCGCTAAAGAATTATCCATTCGTTAGGGTCTGATGCTAAACTCATGTCAAACTGTCTTTATCGTCAATTTTGTTCTGGTAACAAAGGTCATGCTAAATGGCGGATCTCTGTCAATTAAGAATTGAGTTTTATAAGAATCCCTTTTGGCAAAAGACTGGATCAGCTTCTGCAGAGAATTCATAGCGTGTTAGCCTTGCTGCAGCTATTTTTTGCAGACTGCATGAGATATCGAGGAATCATCTCTTGACCTAACACCAATATTCAAGATTTTGATCATTCAGAAACCCTACAATTACCAACCACAAATTGAATGAGCGAAAATCTTGGAGTATATTGACAAAAAAGGTGTTCTGTAAAGACTTGGTTTATTCTACCTTATTGACATAGGCCATTTTGGAACTCACCAATCGAGAGCCTTATAAATACTATTTTTATATGTATGTCGTTTTCGGATTGGCACTAGTAAAGACGCAAATAGTTCAGTGGTTCGGCTGCCAGAACTGAAGTAATGAACTGGTATGCATCCTGTTTGTTTTGAAGGCCGAGCAGATATGCATTCAATTATGAAGTATAGCTTACCCAATAAGATCGGCTCATACAGAATCAGGAGGTTATGCTAGTAATCATGAACAATTTTTTTAATTTCGTTTATGTAGGTACCTAATGACCCATATCGGCAGGTTCATGCAATACGCCCATAACACACAATGTATTCTGTCAATTAATCTAGACAAGTTGTGTGATGCAGCTGAATTTGGAACATCGTCCTGGCTCTGAACTATTTTTCTACTACGCCCGCCATACGTAATACTTAGGCTATGCATGATTTCGAATCAATCAATGCTTTTGTTACGCTGTTTTGTTTCTTTCAGTATATCAGTAAGCAAATTTGGTTGTTCTCTTCAAGATTATATTCTGCTTCAATTAAATTTGGAGCCAGTTACAAGCGAAGGAAAAACGTTTAGGCATGTGTATGACAAACGAGAAGTACGAAAAAGCAACATTCTTTGTGCACTAAGTTATTTAATAGATTTTCTAAATATTGCTTGTTTTTAGGTTGATTAGGCTATCACACACTATATCCCCTTTAGTATTTTAAGCGCTAACTTGAATACCTAAATCCTTTAAATTTTACCCTCATTAAGCAAGAGACATTTGAATAAATACAATCGTTGTGTGGTGTGAGAAGCAATGAGGATTCGGAGAAAAGACATGATTATCTCTGCTTTATTGGCATATGCTCGATTAAAACACATCATGCGAGAGATCCTGTTCTCAAAGTATTTATTTATGTTTTTGTTTTTATTCATGAAATATAGATGACTACCTCATAAATCTTATTGAACTTGTATTGATTTACTGTAATTTGTCGTTTTCAAAAGACTTGCTTTCACCATCATAATTTCCACTCGAGTGTCTTCCGGCACATATATATTAATGGCTTTATTTTTTTATTGGTGTGATTTCTAAATTGATTTTAATAAATTGCTGTAAATGAAAACCTCTTAAAATGACATGTTCTTGTAACTATTGTAAAATTCTTGTCAGTTAGATATTACAAGTAATTGTGTCAAAATAATGCAGATACGATTGTCTAGGAACAAAACGCGATTTATTCTTGCTTGATAAATTTCATCTTGCGGGCATTCATACATTTTGCAGTTTATTTTACTATATCGCTTTAACCTGCCATTCTTATATGCCATTTTTCATCTGCAGTGCTTCTGAACAAAAATGGTTATCAAGCGAATATTTGTCGAAGATTCCTGGCCAGCCTAAGCAAAATATCAAATCTTGTGGCTATAAATTCCTTCCTCAGAGTGTAGTAGAAAGTGCTTCAAGCAACTGGTTAATTGGCCCCGTTCATGATTCGCAGATGAAACCTGTGTTGACCAGCAAACGAGTTTTAGAAACTAAATGGCACGATTCAGCGATTAGGAAATTCACCGAGCATCAACCCGCAAAGGATTTTGATAAACATTGGTTAAGCTCAGAATCAAGACCTTACAAAGTTGGTGTAGAATCCATTAATAATTTGCATGCAACTTTGCCACTTGCACTGGACCGCACTGCTAAATTTCATCGACCAGACACCATTGGAAAGTGGTTAAGCCCTACAGTTGTTGGGGCCGGGAAGCGAAAAAGTGGCAGGCTTCTTAATTCAGCAGATGTAGTTTCGATGCCTTGTAAAAGTAAATTTGCTCGTAAAGACTTCGATCAGAACTTTACGCCTGAAGAGGGTCCACTAGTGAATTGCAAATCTTCCGCTGAGAACATCTCTGGTTCAGAGTGTGCTTCAATTTCTGCAACCGCCTTCAGTTGTCATAAAAAAACTTCTTATCTAAGTTGTGCTATCGATCAGAAGACTGCTTCAATTTTCAGCCATATTTTAGACCAACCGGTGACTACATGGTTGGCTCCCAGCTCAAATGGCTTAAAGTCGTTTGCCTCCAGATTAGATGCTAGTTCGTGTGTTGAAAACAATAGAAAACAGTCTACCGCTGATCAACATCAGCAGCGCTACTTTGCAAACCCACAGCTTGCTGATATGATGCACCGTTGCAGCATTGCAAATAAAAGCGACGCCGATAATGAGAAGGAGGCTGATCACAGTGAAATTGTTGCCAGTGTGAGAAAACTTTTTCTGTTTCTAAAGCCTGTGATTGATCTATTTTAAATTTCAGTAAACGCATATGCATTCTTGTAGTAGGCATGGCTACATAGGTACAGCTTAGCCCATATAGGAGTCAGAGGATTGCCAAACTCATCTGGAAAAAAATGGTGTACTCGCATCGGCGAATGAGTTTCGTGCTAGCGAGCCTCTTAATATTGGGAGTCGAAACTTTGCCACGAAACCACACTAATTGTAGTGAATTAATGATTATAAATTTTCACAGTTAAATACTGTTTGTTGCGAAGAACTAATATATATGCAAGTATGTATTAGGTGTTGCGAACCTAGTAACAAATTAGTTCAGTTGTGACCAGAAGGATAAACCAAAGGCAGCATGAACGGAAAGTATAATCTCATGCACATTCGTTTCGTGCTTACTGGCGACTCATCAGTAGGAGCCGGTATTATGCCCTTCAACCACTATATATTTGGTCGAAGAATGTGGAATAATAGGACGGTACAATCTCCTAAATAAATGTGTAAATCTGCAATAGTGAAGCTAACATCATATATAGTGTACGCATTGTGGTAGACTTTATATGATGTTAGCTTCACTATTGCAGGTTTACTCATTCGTCTAGGAGATTTTACCGTCCTATTATTCCACATTCTTCGACCAAATATATAGTGGTTAAAAGGCGTAATACTGGCTCCTACTGATGAGTCGCCAGTAACCACGAAACGAATGTGCATGAGATTATACTTTCCGTTCATGCTGCCTTCGGATTTTCCTAATGGTCACAAATGAACTAATTTGTTACTAGGTTCGCAACACCTAATATAATATATATTAGTTCTCCGCAACAAACAGTATTTAACTGTTATATATTGAATTGAATGATGTCATGCTTACCGCGAAATGGGATAACTGATATCTATCAAGGCCAGAGTGTATGGATTTACTGGAGTAACAGGTGTTCAGAAATTGTTTTAATTCTAAATTTTGGTGAACTATAGCATAAACTTATATCCATAATGTTGGTACCATATTCCGACTCGGAATCCATAGTGTTACTAACATGTAACTTTCGGTACAATAATGTTGGTATCGGTTACTAACACAATAGCCATAGTGTAAGCACGAAATGAATGTGCATGAGATTATACTTTCCGTTCATGCTGCCTTTGGTTTATCCTTCTGGTCACAACTGAACTAATTTGTTACTAGGTTCGCAACACCTAATACAGACTTGATTATAAATTTTGTTTATAGTGCCTTGGCACACCCTCCCGGGCATATGAGAAATAGAAGACGTGGAGAAAACTTATTTTCATTTTAAATTTATAGACAGCTAAATTACTATTACTGGCGGATATTATTAGAAATTTTCAATGATACTTTAACGGTAACATTGATGAAATTTGATAATTTTTCCTCAGGGTTTAGCTTAAATCTGTCAATTACGGTTCAACTTTAATGATATATCAATCAGATCTTTCTCATCATCATCATCATCATCATCCAAATTGCGATAAAACAGACCTTAGTATATTATTCTTCTATGTCATAAGAATTGGTTAAATACAAATGCTAAAATTAGTAGTAAACAAAGATTAAAAAAATGTTGATTTAAACAAAAAATCATTAAAGAGAAAGAATCCAGTTTTTCTGGTGATGTTTACCTCGGTAACATACAGAAACGAGTCAACTTGGAGTTCTACTCAATTACATTATCGCCAAGTTAGATTTAAGGCAAGGTAACTTCGCAGTACAGCTTCGTTGTGGTTTTCACTGTATTACTTTATAAAAGGTGATCAAACCTCGCAGTTAGCTATGCACATCTGTAGAAAAACATTAAGAATAATGTCATTTTACTTGAAATCTGAAACTAGATCACCACTCAACTCGACAGGATGCTATATCACGCAGGGTTTCAAGAGACGAATTATGATGTGGATGTCGACCACTTGTTAGTAGACAAACGAGTCCTATCGTAACCACTTTGAATGTAGTTTACATGAGCTTTTTCTCTCATGCCAAAATCTGTTGATCACTTTCGTCAATCTAGTACTGGATGAAAGAATGGCTTATTGAGAAGTCGTCGGAAGACAAGCCGAGACGTGCTTAGGCTTTACCATTGTAAGGGCTTTGATGCTGTTTGGTATGCTATCGGATGTAGTTATAGGTTTAGCGAAATACTGGTGCCTCCTTGGAGCTAACTATCAATTAGATTCTCGCAGCCAAAAGATTGTGAATAGCTCTATTTATTTAACTCGTATAGCTCTACTTGTACATTCTTGGGTCCTGACCACAGGACAGCAATCGTCCGCTTATCGAAACGTAGTCAATCGGAGTATGTGGACATTCCATCATCCCATCTTCATAATTTGCGTTGCTGTGTCGTGAGATTAGATGCTATAATTAATAAAGTTCACCATGACCAGGCTTGGACCAAGATGGGAAAGCCTGACACTGATGCCACATCTATTTTCTGCCACGACGCACTTTTCAACAGATAGGTCTCGCGTACATTTTTGATCTAGTCGGACATTGTCATCACTGGGAATCTATAGGGTTTTCGAGCGCTGTTGAAAATCAGAGACAAATTCTGACAGATTTTCAAGCAAATCTTCATTTCCACCAGCAGAATTACTGAGAGTTGGCACATACATGCGGCGAAGTATCAGAACCAGGTTTCCTACGCGGATCTTAGCATAGGTTAAACGATGATTTATAAATGTCCTACCAATAAATTCTTTTTTCAATTTCAGATAGCAGAAAGTCAACCATATTACTTTAAAATTGGTTTGGGAAAAGCATATACATTATCGTGTACTAGGCCCAAATCAGATACATTCTGGAGTGCTCCAAACAGTTTTAGTTGCGGAGATGCAAGCAACAGGACTATTGAGCATATAAATTTTGCCAGTCACAATATACTACAAAATATCGCGTGACAATTGCCCTTTAATTAAAAGAGACAAGGCTTATACTACCCTTTGTGAGAACTAGCAAGGATAGATGCGATTCTACCGCCGCTCATTTTGGCGTGTATTCTTGTTGGTTACAAAGCATATAGTACCACTAGTCACCGTTCGCCTAGTCGTGCATGCCAGCACAATGTTACAATTTCTATTAAAAGAAAAGGGGGCACACCATGCACTAACGGACCACTGATTGAAAGTTTTATATCATAATCGTCTTACTTTACTTTTTGTCGCTTGCGCGACCGTATATGATCTTGGCTGGTATCACATAAGACTCCTTTATCTCGGGGGTTCCACGTCTAAAATCATTTACAATGTCTTGCCTTTGCTTGTCCACCTGACAAGATTCAGTAAACAGTTTATATTGTATACCGGCCGATGCTGCATCGAATCCTTTTTGTGCGTATTATTCATGTTTAGGTATGCTAAAGAAGAACACTAGATGGCTCATTCCTGGTGTGAATCGATTGTTTGTGTTCATAATTTTCATGCTTTTAGTCTTTCTGTCGTCCAGTAATAACGAACACCATATAACCGGAATAATTGTTTCGGAGGAGCCAGTGATCAAAGATTCTCTGACTGCCAAAACTCACTCTCTGCTTCTGCCATGCTTGCTCTCGTTCAGTCGCTACCGGTCTAACGCTAAATTTTAACTACGTAGTTTGGATACAGTGGACTGAGTGATCATCTCAAGCTCGCAAACTTAATTTAAATAACTACGTTGTTAAACCGAATGAGAGGCTTCATGTTAAGTAAGAACGTCTTTAACCAGTTTTTGTGCGCATGGTTCCACGTCACACCTGTTATTTCGAAAAACTGGCGTCTGCTGTTCACCGAGCCAGCAATTGCTATGGCTATGAGCTGATCAGAATCGAAGGCGCACCTATATCACTAAATAGGTGTAAATTTTGTTAAAATTCGTTTGCTACTAACTAAAACGTGAAAACTTTAAAGTACATTTTGAGAAAATTACAACAAATGTTTACGCAGTTATATATAATTTTTAGCGTTCATGCAAGTGTATATGCTTAGGCCCTTATGCGCCTGCTTGTACATAATCTATTGTATATTTTATTCACATTCATTCACATCAAGTTCCTTTAAATATTCAACTATATAAAGATAAGGTGTCACAAAATGACTTCTACCTAGCTTTCAACTAGTGTGTTCTATGTAGAATTTTCATGTTCTTATATTAAAGGACATTTTGCATTGTCCGTTACGCCTTTTTTGTGTGAATTACAGATTAAATGATAGATTTCTTGCAAGAATGCCAACATTTGTACCTGATCTGTTAGACTATCTCTCAACAAAGTCAATAATATCGCAGTTAGCTACAACAAAACCAAGATCAACAACCAGCAAATCAACAGAAACAGCAATAATATTTTTTTAAATTAATAATTCCTCTAAAAAAATATTTTAATTACGATGGCATTATTTGTTCAGCATAGGAATATCGTTGTGTGATAACATTTCGATCATACATGCCGGTTATCGTCATCTGGATTCGCATTCATTGTCATTAAGCAACAAAATGACATAAATTCTTAACAAGATTTCGTTTTTCCATTTGTTTATGTCCATATTTATCTCTATCAATATATATATATATATATATATATATATATATATATATTACATTACGCCGAAATCATACTTTGTTTATGTAGGTATGCTGTCGTCAGCCGAAGGCTGAGGTACCCTGCAAATCTTTTACCGAATGTGCCAGTAGTTGTGCTAGTAACCTTCTTCCAACAGCCAATCCCACTTCAAACGACGTACCGGTGGGCACGCAGTTGGCTGCCGATTGGCGGGAATGGCTTATCAGAGAGGCGATACTTCCTTCAGATGTACACAAATTGGCAGTGAATCAAGTTGAGCAGAAGAAATTACTTGATGTCACTTCTGAATTCAATTCACGTTGCAATGGACTTAACCAAGATAACAATTCATGTACTTCAGGTAGGCCTTTTATCAAATGATGCTGGAAGATCTGCACTTTAATTAGTTTTAGTTTTAATGCTCCCAAGTCGCACTCTGTGTTCTCAAGTTTATTTCTGTCGATGCTACTGAATTAGCATTAAGCAAGACTGTTTAGGTGGTATTGTGCGTATACGTGTGTGGTTTAATTAAATAAACTTTAAAAGAAACATGTTGCACGACAGGAAATAGATTATTTACCTGATTCTCTGGTTGCGTTCATATTGGTTTTCATCCGCTGTCTTCCTGATTTCGCCATATATTCCGATCTCCGGGTATGGATATCTTTTTCAATGGGAAGCACATCGCCTACACAGTTGACAATCAATATGCAACGTGGAAATTTTAGTCTCAAATGCCCCATTTATACTTGTTGTTAGATCTCCGAAGCATAACCTGTTTTTTGTACTAGGTAAGAGTATTTCAAATTGGTTTGTGAATATGTTTGCATGTGTATCGTCCTATTATCCCACATTCCTCACCCAAATATATAGGGGATTAAGGGCGTAATACCGGCTCCTACTGATGAGTCGCCAGTAAACACGAAACGAATGTGCATGAGATTATACTTTCCGTTCATGCTGCCTTTGGTTTATCCTTCTGGTCACAACTGAACCAATTTGTTACTAGATTCGCAACACCTAATACATACTTGCAAGAGAGGTAACAACCAAGAAGTCCGATGTACAAGAGAATAGGAAAGAAACAGGTGTGCCGCGTAGCAAGAACATACTATGGGCTTGACAACAAACAGAAGCTGTACAATCACCACCACATACGCATACACGGACAATCCAAAACAAACTTAAGGAAAAAAGCAGATACTTTTGCATGCGAAACACATGTACACACTTTTCTTCAACAGGCGGTATGCCTAGACTTCATAGTCAACTGGCTAACACTAAACGAATGAACAGAAGTCATAAAATTAGAAAACAGGCTTGGTATACGCTTATCTAGTGAATCACTGTAAGTTAACTTTAGTGAATGGCCACATGCAATAACTGAATGCTTCTTAATCAAAAACAAACGAGGGCACATACAGTCAGATACTGTTTATATAATTAAATGAACATTGGTTGCGCGGGTGGTGATAACATTTACTATAATCAAGGTTGAGGTCTTGATATAAACACCTGACCAATTAAATACTTACATTTTGTCAGTATAAACTAAGAATCGCATAGTGTAGAAAGGGCAATTCATCCAGTAGACCGGTTTCGTCCATATTGGGAACTCATCATGTACTGGCCAGAATTTGCCGCCGACAGGGCTTGAACCTGGAAAAATTCTGGCCAGTACATGGTGAGTTCCCAATAAGGACGAAACCGGTCTACTGGATGAATTGCCTTTTCTACACTATACAATTCTTGGTATATACTGACAAAAAGTAAGTAATTAATGGGTCAGGTTTTTATATCAAGTTCGCAACCTTGATTACAGTCGATACTGTTTATGGCGGAGAATTAATATGTATTAACAAATTAGATCAAATTTGAATAGAAAAATAAATCAAAGACAGCATGAGCGGAAAGTATAATTTCATTTGCACATTCGTTTTGTGCTTGCTGGCGATTCATCAGTTGGAGCCGGAATTACACCCTTTACACACTGTATATTTTAGTGAGGAATGTTGGAATATAGGACGGTACAATCTCTTATATGAATGTGTAAACTTGCAATAGTAAAGCTAACTTCAGACAGTTGTTCGACGATTGGTTAAATACAATACGATTGGTGTTTTTTAAGCTCGCAAACTTGATGTAAATTATTGTTACCACTACCCGCGCAATCAATTATTGTTTTATTGTATGGCCTATTTATATGAGTGCCGAAATCTGCAAAAGGTTGATGTTCGTGGCTACAGTCAAGTACAATGGATGCAAGACTACTAGAGGTCAAAGCTGCATATCTAATTTTTGTTGTCCATATATACGCAATGCGGTTTGATCCTCGCTAGACATTTTGCCGTCGCACTCTTGTGATGATCATGAAAAGTCGAAATGCCTCAGTGCGTGCAACTGGCGGTAGTTTTGTTATGTTGTTCGACGACTGGTTAAATAAAATGTGATTGGTGTTTCCCTTAAGCTCGTTAACTCTATTTAAAGAATTGTTATCACCACCCAAGCAATAATTTATTTTTTAGCTTCATACAAAGTCTTCGTCAATGCGATTTCAACGCAAACTCACTGTATAATATATATATATATGATCATTTTCATTGCCTTTAATTATGGCTAATACTTTATTTTTAAGAAAACACTTCCGAATACTTTAGGATTAGTTGATTGTGCATAAATTAATTTCTTTAAGTAAAACATTGCAACACCAGTAAAGTTCCACTTTTTATGAATTTCAAAGTTTTTCATTGAACCGAATGAAGGAGTTCTTGTCTTCATTTTAGTTTTATTTCTCTTTTTGTTGCAGTGGTACAACGGTATTGTTGTTAATGAAGTGTAGACTTGTGTGTGTGTGTGTGTTTGGTGTCTTTTCGCGGATATGTGTGCTTCTTGATTTATACTATGAAACATCTGAGATCCGGTTCCTCATTTATCTATGAATTGTATTTTAGTTATACTTTAATTGAGTACAACTTTTACCCACATAAACTAGATTAAAATCGTTGCGTAGCATTGCACATACTCCTGGTGTGCCAAAGGTTCAATTTCTCTCTTTTTAGCTAGGATGTTTACTACTCAGCGTAAAAGACTGTCTTTAAACTGTTCACATGTTTTATCTTTATGATATTTATTTTACTATCATGCTTCGTTTTGAGTCTGATATTACCGTATTCGTACAATTCGACTTTAAAGTAAATTTACTTATGACGTTCATAATCGTTTTAAAGAATAATAACTAGATTGCGAGACTGTAAATTTCATACTTATCTAATTATTGTGGTGACTAACACAGGATTACTCTCTGGCATTTCCTTTGATGGGCGTATTTCGGATGCCTTTGTCGATTTTCTTCATCGATCCACAAAACATGAGGAGTCTTAAAACAATCTAATTAAGCAAGTGCGACATTTCCTTTGGCCTTATCATTTTTACTTCTGACTGGCCTTTCGGTAGATAGGTGCGTGTCACGTGTTTGTGTCTGTATGTCAATTAATGTTAAGTTCATCCAACTAAGTGAAACTAGAGGGGCTGAATATGAATTTACCATTTACATGCGTTAGACTATTTGTTTTATGATCATCGAGTGATATGACGTAATTGAGGCCACCCTCACTTCATAAGGTGAGGAGCCCACTAAATAATATCCACTCTCCATATCCTCATGCCAGTGAAATTGAAAATAATCTAATCCAAACGTATTATATCAGTTAATCTAAAGCTTATTATTTCAAATGATTTTAGCATAGTTGTTTTTATTAGTAATTTATTTTCTTAATTAAAATAAGAATGATCCGGAATTAGGTATCCTCCCTATAAATTTCTCTCTAATTTCTGACCATTTCTTATTAAGCATTAATTGATTGCGCGGGTGGTGGTAACAGCTCTTTAAATCAAGTTTGTAATCTTGAAGAAAACACCAATCCCATTTTATTTAGTCATTTGTCGAACAACATAGAGTGCGTGCGACGAACAACACTACGAATAACACTTTTATTTTTCACTTTAATGATAGATACATAAATTTAATTGCCAAAATAATTTAATTATAATTTAATTACCAAAAATTATACATAAAATTGTCTAAGCCTCTTTATTGCCATTCTTCCGCATCTAAAAACCCATCAAAGTCTTCATCCTTTGTATCGGAGTTTTGTAGTTGGGCAATTTCAACATCGTACCATTGGCCTGACAACCGAGGACGACCTTGAAATCTGTCTTCTCATTCCCTGTCATGCGTATAGATACCGTATCGTTCGATATTTTCTTGGCACTACGGCTCAAAGGAATTTAGAATTTCAGGGTCAGTTCGTTCATGGTCATGATGTGGTCTGGTTAAATCTACTATTTAGCAATCTTGTTCTTGCAGTAGTTGCAAAAGATGGCCAGTTTTTCTTCGTAATCTAGTAGCAGCTGCTGCGAGACGATAGTTCTTATTCGGAATAAGAAATGACGCTTTTTTTTATAAGGCAAAAGTGCCTTGAAGAGCATCTTTTAAAATCGCTAATCTTCATGTCACATTCCTTCGCTGTCGTCATACGTCGAATGGAGACAGTTGATACACTTCTACCGGTTGTTCTCTGTTTAGCGATAAATTGGTCAAATTTTTCTTCTAGCTGTGGCCACTTCGCATTGTTCTCTCGGAAACTCCGCTTGGTCTCCGTGACTTGACGCAAGTCACTTTCTTGATGAGGTTGAACTCTTGCGGTCGTTCTATTTCCTGTTTCTTTTCCATGAATTTCAATTCCGCTTTGTAAGCAAGTGTAATCTTAGGTGCCATTTGTGGACACCCTAATTAGAGATGTTAATCTTCTCCGACAAATTGACAATAATATGTCTATCGATTCATTTTTTAAAAACTCTGTCCATGTATAAGTGGCAATATATATATATATATACGTGGAAATTATGCCATTTAGATATGATACAATTGCAACTCAGGCCGCTGAATATTGATTTATTTATGTATATTGCGTTAAGCATGGAGTATATATAAAAAATTATATTATTCAATAACAAGAGGAAATAACATAATGAGTATGAAAAAAGTCGTAATTTCATTGACGCTCGTTTTTGTATTTACCAGCCAATTATCAATAGAAGACGGCGCCTCCCTCTAAACCCACACTATGCTTCGTAAGGTAATAAGCATCAGTAGGACGGAACCATCTTCTTCGTATTTTCTTATTAAAACAGTCGTGGAGCCTGCGTCAGATAAATTCATTTACATTGAGACATGTAAGTGGGCTCACTTTCACAACATATAAATATGTGGCTTAAATAACAAAATTTCGACATATCCTCCTGACCCTAACTGATTACGCATTTCTTATGCATAATTGATGTTTTTTTACTCATAGTGACCAAAGATGCACAGATATTGTAGCAAAGTTTCGGCCTTTTGTTTAATCTAGAAAGTGTGCCTTATTTCGTATTGTGAAAGCCCGTATTTGACAAATAAAAGTTTTATATCATTAAAAGACTGTTTGGCAGATGTGCATGAAGGTGAGTTCAGCCAGTAATCGGTTTCAATTCTTCAAAACGTTTGAAAACAGAAACTGTTTGTTGGTCAATTTTCCACAAACAGGTGTTTTAAAGCGGTCATACAAGACCTTTCAATAATTCTGTGGCTCGTAAAAAATTTTTTCAAATGAAGTAGTAGAACCCAAAACACTGTCTTGGAAAGCAAGAACTGGTATTGAACAGAAATTATGCCTGCTACTGAATGGACTAGATTTAAACCACTAAAATATCTAATCGGATTAAACATTGATTGCGCAGGTGGTGGTGACAATTCTTTAAATCAAATTTTCGAGCTTGAAGTAAACACCAATCCCCTTGACTTTAATCAGTCGTTGAACAAAATAGCAAAACTACCGCCTTGTACTTTGTCACTCAAAGTAATGATTTTGTTTTTTCTTCACATCACGTTGTTGCCGCTGATTTAATTATACTGCAACTCTAGTCCTGTAGATAAAAATAATGTTTTTCTTACTCCCCATCTACATTTTTTCACTTTGTGCTATGCTAAGCATATTTTATTTGAATTGTGAAATAAATCGTGTACTGAATCATAAACTAATTATAATAAAAAACAATTTTGTGCAGCACAGTTAAAAAAAGACATTTTCGTTTTGCCAGAACTCGACCCGACTAAAGTAGGTGGTACTTTATTTAGTCAATTTTTAATAACAGGATAGATTAAGTTGGATTAAATGTCTACACTACGCAACAAAAATCGGGAAGTGGGAAACGCACATACCAAAGTACATACACACTCATCAACACATAAAAATCAACATTTTATATTGAAATATTGTACGAATCTTTTATCACCGCCCTTGACTTTTGTAGTTATCTTAAATGACAATTGTAGGGCTGTAAAATATTGATTCACCTCCGTTTCCATGTTCACAGCGTGCCATTCTCATTGATTGACGAGTTCACCCTGGTCTCGTCACTCTGGAGCCTTTCACACATGTTCTGTCCATTGAAATTGTTATAATTAAGTATTTATCTGATTTTAGACTAACGTTTCCACCAGTTCTTCCTATGGTCACATTGAAAACTCTTATACAAATCTCGTAAGATTAAAAACAAATTTTGTCAATTGTTGTATCCTCATTCAAGTCAGTTTTATTTATATTTATTTTAGACCTATTAACTTTTTTTATGCCTAAATATCTGGTCTTTATTGTCTTTTCACTTATACGTACCGGTATGCGTTAAAATACCCACACACATACAAACATTCACCCACACGCACACACATAGTTGTGTGCACATATCTGCGTTATGTGCTTTTATATCCCTTGTACGATAATAATAATAATAAGGAAATTCAACAGTTACCTTCATTCTACGTACCCAGTGCACCAAGTGCAAAGAGTTGCGTAAATCTGCGTTAATTATGGTGAGGCCCCCTACTGCCGCAGCCATGTACCCACCTGCTTTTAATTCTGCCAGTAAAATATTTTTTTTCTTATTTAAATTTTCAAATGAATAAAAATGACTAAACTAAATTCCATAGGTGACCTTAAGTATGTCTCAACGAAGTGTCAGTGAAACGGAGAGTATTGCTAAAGTCTTTAATTTTGGTCTATTTATTTTATTACACCCATGTGCTCAAATGCGGTATTTTCTAAAAATAAAGTTAAATTTAACTTTCGTTTAGATGTCCTGCATTTTCTGGCTTTTATCTCGAGGCTAGCTCGGCAAGTTGTCCAGTCACATAGGGCAGAGCATTTAAACAAAAATATATTTCCCCCGGGTGTTAATGGCTCAGTTTTTGATAGTTTTTTTAATTTGCGTTGAAATAGATTTCTATTTGGCTGAGTGTTAGCAATATATTTTGAAGCGAAAGAAATATTTTTTTTATTGATGAGTATTCGTTTAAATATCCATAGTGGATAATCTAGTCTAACAATCAGTGGCCCTTGCAAGTTAATTGGCAGGTCTCTCTTTGACACAAGTCACAATTAATGGAGTCAATTTTGACCTCTCTCGTAATCAAATTATGATTATCTAATAGATTTTGCTGACGGCTGACATTATGTGTCGTACAAACACGCACTAGCTCCGACGAGATGAAGGAGAAATGTGTCTGTCGCTAGCATACACATATCGGCCATCCTGTTGCCTTTCTTGATCTTAAAGTAATCAAAAGCAGAAACATTGAATTTCAATTTATGTGGCTGTGAGCTCTTCAGGTATCTAAAATGCATATACGTAACTGAAGAAAGAAATCTGAGAATAATTATTATTATAAAATATTTTGAGTAATTCGCTTCTTAAAATCTAATTAGTATTCTATGAACTAAAAACGTTTTGTCACTTTTATGCCTCAGGGATATGGATAGTAAAATTAGAATTTAAAAGCTGTTTACGTAGAATGAAATTGTAAAAATTTTATACAAGGGTTTCTGGCCGACTTCGCAGACTGTATATATTCTAATTTTGATGCTATGAGTTATAATTCAATTTAGCAGGCAGACAGTTTTCATTGTGCAGTGCTATTAACATAGGTTTCATTTTCGCCAAAGACGTTCGGAAGTAGCACTCGCGGGTCTGCATTAATTGGAATCTTCTACATTTCTAGGTGTACAGCGTGTACGCTTCTTTAAATAATGGGTTCTGATTGGTCACGTCACTCTGACGGCCTCAACACGGCTTGTAAAATTCGCTGGAAATGATGAAGTTTCAATTATTGTCGATTGATGCACGACGTTATGATGCGTCATTTATTCGACACATCATCAGGCAATAATGTGTGTTTTGGGAGTATTTCAAGTCTGTTGAAACTCGAACATTTTCCGTGGATGTTACAAGCCATGTTGTAGTCTTCTGAGTGACGGGACCATTCAGAACCCATCAATCAAAATAGGCATACACATTTTATAACTACACATGGAGATGAGTTAAATTATTGAACACACGCAAGTTCCAATCATCTTCGCACGAAAGTCAATGACGGAAAGGAGACAATATAATTCTTTCTTCCGACTGGGTCCGATTCCTGTATGAGTGCTACGTACATCGGCTATGCATTCTAACTTTTCTTTTTCAGCTAATTGGTTGCCAGCGACATTTAGGCAACCAAAAGCTGGTATTGGTTTGAATCAAAACCTTGTCAGATTAAATTTCTTTTTAAATCCTATTGCAGACCTTGAACTCGGGTCAGTTTACCTCGTCACCTATGACACCGAATTTGTAAGTTTCTGGTTTCTTCTCTTAAAACGAATATTGATTTTGTAATTCAAGTTAACTTATCTTTTCTATTTACAATTGCATAATGCCATTTTTTCTAAGTCTCAACGCAAAAAATCTCCATGTGACTGAAAATTTTTAATTTTTATTGTCGCCCACGCAAACCGTTGTTTTATTAATTATCTAATTTATGGAGGTTTGATGAAAGTTGCACAAATGCTATTCTCGTGACTGCATAGAAATTCTGCAGCCGATAGTTGGGGGTAAGAGACGCACACCTGATTTTCCCTACTTTAATTCTGTGCATTTCAGTTTGATTCACTTTAGTAAGTTTTCCATTTTGCCATGACGGTGACGATGGAAGTTTGAAGCGCGTCAGTGCTTGGGACTCACGGTAGATTTGCAATGATATGCGACTAGTTACACAATAATGGTTTCGTGTTTATCGAAATTTCTCAAACTTGATCTTAAGAAATAGCTATTTTCTCAATTGCCAATGTTTAGACGTTCAGGATAACAGTTTATACGCAAAAGGTTTGCTGATTTTCATTCAATTGACAACGTTCTTTACTGAATTCATTCAAAGCCCGATTCTCGTATCTTTATATTCTAAATTTGTGCACCAAAACACATAAGTGCATCGTGTGTTTTGACAGGTTCTTCTATTTTGCAATGAATTTCGTGAAGTTCTAGAATAACGAGTTGTATATTCTCGACGGCTTACAATATTCTGAATATTTTCCAAGTCTTTCTAATTGTTCTTGCCTTGGTCACCCATATCCATGCCAAAACACACAAAACCACACATTGATTTTTCAAAGAGGTTGTATTCGTTATTTGGAAATGTTTTATGCGTTCCAAACTTAGGCTCACGCTCACTGGAGCCAAAATATTTAAACAGAAGAAAGTATGATCTGATGGTGTAACAAAATAGTAGAAAGTGCACGGTTTCAACAAACGAATATTGGTTGCACGGGCGGTGCAAACAATTATTGTAATCGAGGTTGTCATCTTCATATAATCACCTAGCCCATTAAGTACACACATTTGACAGTATAAACTAAGAATTTTATTGTGTAGAAAAGGCAATTCATCCAGTAGACCAGTTTCGCTTTGATTTGGAACTCATTACATTATGGCCAGAATTTTAATGTTAATTCTGAATTGTTATTTAGAAAATCTAGTTCTGCTGTTGTTTATTTTGAGTAAAGAACAAAATAAATTATAAAGCGTGCATGTGAGAGAGCTAACGGAGGTGAGAGTGAATGCAAATTTCTTAGGTTCGAATGAATGACATACATCAACTACTCATGAATAAAGTTGAAACGGCAAGAAAAAAACAGCCGCGAAACTATGTATATATATATATATATATATATATATATATATATATATTGCCATCCCTAACAACATAACAAAACTACCGTCAGTCACACGAACTGACGCGTTTCGACCTTCCATGATCATACTTTGTTATTCGACAACTGATTAAATACAGTAGGATTGGTGTTTACTTCAAAACATTTTAGTTATATACCAACTTACCTTATTTGGTCAGTTTTCTATTCATATGGTTACATTTTGGTATCGATTTCGACCTTAAGATCCAAGTAGCCATATCCGATCTATCATTAGAAGACAGAAATCATACCGCCTAAAAAATTGATATTGAATAAATAATATACTCATAAACATTTTCATTTACACGTTGCCAGTGTAAGCTGGAAGTTGGTTCAGACAGAAATTGTAATTAACGTACCAGGCCGGTTTCGTTTTTGTAGAGCACACATTAATTACTTTTACGGAATAGCTGCGGACGGCGCTTGGACCGATATTTTCTTGGTTCCTTCTTGCAGTTCATCTCCTACGCCACCAAAGCTGTCTACTGCGTGTCTAGTTTTGGACTAACTGAAATAAAAATGATTTTTTTAGAAAATAATTAATTTATCACCCATCAATGAACGCTACTCTTAACAAAATGGACATTAACAATCTTTACTGTCATGCTAGAAATGTTGTTCAATAAATTTTATAGTGGAACTGCATGGGAAAGGACCAGCTTCATTTTCATTGTCGTAAAAATGCCTATTAGAACACCGTCCTGCATAACCCGATGCCAAAATAGACGTTATCTGAATCTCATTTGAGGTGAAATTGGCGAAGAAATCTTGTTTTCATTTCTTGGGCGTGCTCTTATTGCTCTTGTGTATTAGTTTACGTTGGGTTGTACGTTCAAGTATGCATTCGAATGTTGTCAGTGACTGTAAGTATGTATTAGGTTTTGCGAACCTAGTAACAAATTAGTTCAGTTGTGACCAGAAGGATAAACCAAAGGCAGCATGAACGAAAGTATAATCTCATGCACATTCGTTTCGTGCTTACTGGTGACTCATCAGTAGGAGCCGGTATTACGCCCTTTAACCACTATATATTTGGTAGAATAATGTGGAATAATTGGACGGTACAATCTCCTAGACGAATGTGTAAACCTGTAATAGTGAAGCTAACATAATCTGCAGTCAACGACAATACGACTTCAATGCTAACTCACACTATATAATATATATATCGAGTCTGTAAAGGATACTAACACTATGGCTATTGTGTTAGTAACTGATACCTTTTTTGAAATCGATGAGTACCGGATACTAACACTATGGTTTCCGGTTTACACATTCGTCTAGGAGATTGTACCGTCCTATTATTCCACATTCTTCTACCAAATATATAGTGGTTAATGGGCGTAATACCGGCTCCTACTGATGAGTCGCCAGTAAGCACGAAACGAATGTTCATGAGATTATACTTTCCGTTCATGCTGCCTTTGGTTTATCCTTCTGGTCACAACTGAACTAATTTGTTACTAGGTTCGCAAAACCTAATACATACTTGCATATATATTAGTTCTTCGCAACAAACAGTATTTAATTGTCAGTGACTGTTGTATCTGGGATCCAACTAAAAACGTAAATATCGACAACTAACGGTCAATAGATACTGCTCTATGATTACTGTTGTAGTCAATGACAATGAAATGGGGACCTCGTTTGATTATTGGATGAGACTCGGAGTACTTTGTCTTTGGAGTTGAATATACCGCGTCAACTCGTGTATATGCTTACTTGTATTTACCAAATACGTTTTGGAAATCAACCGTCGGATGATATTCTCCAGTGTGTTGTAGACGAAGACAATTTTGAAATCGTTCAAATGGCTGAGAAACTGCCGAAGCTGGAAGCGTTTTACTTGTTCTTTGCATTTATGATTTAACGCAGTTGTTCTTCTCACATCCACTCCCATAAATTTGAAACTTCCTTGAAAAGTGCGCATCATGCAATTCGCAACCTGATTGGTCACTACAATGTCTGAGACAACAAATCTTGCCACCCATTGGAGAAAGAACGCATAGATAATAATTTTTGTGTCTTTGCCGGATAATAGGATTACATCAAGCCATCTCATGTAACGATTAATTATAGTCATGCAGTATCGGAAGCCGCGAACATTAGAAAGGGCAATGATAACAACATAAATAAACCTGAAACGGTCGTTAGGCAGCTCAACCAGCTCAAGTTCAGAGCGTGTTTGGCGAAATACTCTGGACAATTGGCATGGGCGTCAAGCTGTAACCCAGTCATTAGTGTCGTGTCTGAAAGTCGACCAGAAAGGTCGTACTTCGAGCCAGGTTCTGTTACCATTCACACTCGGATGTCTCGAATTGGGATACATGTCACATACCAAGCGTCGACAGTCTGGTAGCGGCCAAATTTTGTTGGCTGTCTCCGTAGATTTTGTAAGCGATAACTTCCACATTACCCAACTTGAATTTGGTAGATCGACCCGAGAATGTGTGTCGCCATAATGTTAGTTCTTTGTCAGTAGCCGTCTTCGTTTGTACATTTTGTCATAAAGACAGCTTAGCATTGATGATTGATTTTTTTACATGCGGCATAAGCAGTCTGCCACCATATTCTCTTTACCTTTCATGTGACTGATGCCATACAGTATTACACTCTGTGTGTAACTCTGAAAACCTTTCTATAGCGCTTTCACTAACGCTGCGTTTTCGATCTTCAATTCGAAGGGATGGAACAATAAAAATATCGTTGAAAGTGGAAACATGATTCGTGCAAGGCTAACAGTTTGCTTTACATAGCAAAATACTGCTTTTCTGTCAGCTTTACTTACCTGGAGTAAAATGCAATTCAGCGCAGTTCCTCCTTTCTTTCTTGCTACAAGTCTGGCTTCAACGGCAAAGTCAGGTGCATTTGTCGAGAGTTTCAGTATTACATTCGGCTGAACGGCATGCAGTTTACTGTTTTACGCAAGCACTGTTTAATACGTTCAAATATTAGCTAATCTCAAACATCCCAGTGCAGACCCTAGTTGCGCTTTCGCGATTTGAGCCCATAAGATGTCTTGTAATCCTTGGTTGAGGCTGCACCATCATGGGAATAAATGGTCAGTAGTTGTCGAACATACCGTGAAACCGGCACAGTTCTTTGGTGGTTTACGGCGTCGAAATTTCTTTATAGCATCATCTCTGTTTTCTAGTGTACTGATGACAACGTATCTGATTGATTACCTCAGAAACTTCACTTGTTTTTAGGACCACACGCAATTTCCCATGCTTAACCCCAGACCAAATTGGTCGATACGAGCAAGGGGCTCTTCGATGTCGTCAAAATGTTACTCTAAGTCATCAGAGGCAATTATAACATCTACAACATAGGAAAGTATATGAGGGATTTCTCTAGGACCTTATTCATGAATCTTTTAATCGTCTGTGATGCGATGCACAGACAAACGAACATTCTAGATTTTTCGAAAAGACAAAATAGAGTTACGACGGCGGATTTGCTACGCTCTTTTCGTCTGATAATAACTGATGATAGGCCGATATGAAGTTAAGTATGGTGAGACATTTGCGCTGAGCGACGAAATCGATAATATTGTTTTGTATTGTTCATAGGATATCGATCAGAAATTGTGACACAGGTAAGAGCACGGTAATCAGCTTATCGTCTCCAGTAGCCAATTTTTTCTGTGACCTGCTTGTGATTGAGTGATTATAACGGTCTTGAACTAGGACGAATGAAACCGATCTCAATCATCTGATCAAGTGTGTCCTTAGTGGCCTGTAACATTTGCTTGTTTAAAGGCCTGGCTCTCGTGAAAACTAGTGAGCTTTTTTGTGTTATACGGTGAAAAATTTTCAGTCTGGTTGTACTAATTAGATTATAAATATGTATATTCATGATCTTGGGAAAACTGTGAACAATTGCTCGTAATCTTGGATGAGCTGATTCAAACGAGTTGTTGCTCTGAAGTGCAAAACTATTAATACGTCACTGCCTGTAAAGCTACGCCCAATTAAATTGGTGATGGGATCTACGAAGGTACTTTTTGAGGTGTCTATTGAAAGTCCAAATGTCGCCAGGAAATCTAGTTCTAATATGCAATACAGAACGTCCGTGACAACAAACGTCGACGGGAATATTCAATGCAGGTCTAAAATGACTAGGACATTGGTTAGGCCGTTGGTGGCCTTCAGTTTTATATCTGTGCTACATAAAACTGGAAGGTTGGGTGTTTCCAATGTCGACCACAAGCGAAATCTTCTAGAGTGGACACATTGCGGGCAGCATTTACGCACTTTATAAGTCACGGAAATTATACGCGCCCTCTTTACTTTCTCTGTAATTTCTTTTATACCTCTGACTTTTTTTCATGGGTCATCGGGGAAATTCCCATAAATTGCCATCTCCTCATGTGCGCAAAAAATGTTTAGGTGGTATGTCTCCATATACGATGGTTTAAAAACCACGTCTCATAAAGCGCATTGGAGTACGCTTAGCTGACTGTTCACAGCTTGCATAATTTTTCGGTGTTGATCTGTTAATGGTGAGGTACGTTCAGTGCGATGATAAACAGGGAGCCTGTGAAGAATATGAAGACTAGCCCGGATCATCTGGACGAAGTTGTTGAACTTAATTGATAATACAAGATTGTAAGTCTTCAACATGCTGCATTAAACGGTAACTTAGGCGATCTGGTTTTAACAGGTTTTCAGATATTTGAGCGTTATTAAATGCGGTCTGCTTACTCGTCAACGGTCGTTTTGTCCATCTGAGAATAGAATTGTAGTAGTATTTCGCAAAGTGAGCAGTGGCTAAAATTTAAGAACATTTGTATTTTCGGTAGATAAAAATCTTTCTAGCGTTGTATGGTAAATCGTAGCGTCAAGAAATTCTTTTACTGCTATCCTGTGTTGTAGAAATCTACATCCGACACGTGAGTGACATTGTATCTTTTGCAGCATTATTTGATGTTAAATTAATAAAAAGGTAGTAGTATTAGCATTATTATTAGTAGTAGTAGTAGTAGTAGTAATAATAGTAGTAGTAGTAATAGTATCAGTAGTAGTAGTAGTAGTAGTAGTAGTATTAGTAGTAGTAGTAGCAGTAGCAGTAGCAGTAGCAGAAACAGTAGTACTAGTCGTAGTAAGTATGTATTAGGTGTTGCGAACCTAATAAAAAATTATCCCATATTCCTCACCCAAATATATAATGGTTAAAGGGCGTAATACCCGGTCCTACTGATAAGTCGCC
Organism: Eudiplozoon nipponicum; assembly: GCA_029291075.1. Lineage (NCBI taxonomy): Eukaryota > Metazoa > Platyhelminthes > Monogenea > Mazocraeidea > Diplozoidae > Eudiplozoon > Eudiplozoon nipponicum. The sequence goes on from JAQBSW010004336.1 coordinate 62,148, forward strand.
AGTAAACACGAAACGAATTGATGAGATTATACTTTCCGTTCATGTTGTCTTTGGTTTATCCTTCTGGTCTTAACTTAACTAATTTGTTACTAGGTTCGCAACACCTAATACATACTTGAATTCAATGACGTCATGCACACCGCGAATTGTGATAACTGATATCGATCAAGGCCAGAATGTACGGATTTACCAGAGTAAGAGGTGTTCAGAAATAGTTGTAATTCTCAATTTCGCTGAGCTGTAGCATAAATTGATATCCATCATGTTGGTACCATGTACCGACTCGGAAAACATAGTGTTAGTACCATGTACCTTTTCGGTACTACAATGTTGGTATCGGTTACTAACACAATAGCCATAGTGTTAGTATCCTTTACAGACTCGGTATATATATATTATATAGAGTGAGTTGGCTAGTTTTTCATGTAAAAACATTTAATTGTGGCGTGCTTTACTAGGCTATGCTATCGACGTAAATATAAACCATCATTATTGATTTTGGCTTTGTAATTGTACAGGGAAACGAAAATTTGTCATGAAAATCGCTTGAAACCTGATGAGAAGGCATCAAGAATACCAATTCAAAATAAAGGCGCTGAACAAATACTATGCAAAAATGAGTCAATAAGGCTTGACTGCACCGGGAAGCTGCGAACATCAGCATATAACAGGAGATTAACTTCCTCGTGTAGTAGAAGGGCGATAAATCGCACCAATGGCGTAAGTCTACGTGTAGAACAGTATTTCTCTTAAATTTTTATTCATTTCTTTCTTGCACAAATGCGTCTATCTAGTTAATTTAAATATTCTGAGTCGAAAGAAACGCCTACCAAACTTTTAGTAGATCCACTAACAAAGTGAAACAACTTCTAGTTACTAATGTTGGCCTGTTTCCACCTACCTTTGTCAACTTTGGACTCGATATGCCGTCGGGCAACGCGTGCGATTGAAGGAAATTGTGTTTTATTACTGTGCGGTTGGTTCGGAAATATCTTGAGTGTTCATTCCAACTCCCCAAACGTGGCTTAAATAGTTTTTCTCACTATATGCTTAAACAATGAATGCTTATTTGAATAAATTTTAAGAATTTTAATATGCAACGTGCAGTTGCGGGATAATTGATAGCACTCTAGGTCGGTAAAATCTTGATCCCTTTACATCTTCAGGTGCACAGGTTTTATAGAATATTGATTGATGAGTTCTCACTTGTCCCGTCATTCTGAAACCGTCCACAGCTTGTGTTTCTAAAATTGATCGTGAGCTAATCTTTGACTATTTTTTCCAAATTTTCGGGACTTCATTTCCGGTCCCATCTTCAGGGTTGACACCATACTCACAGGATAATCAACTTTTGGCGAATTTTTAAAAATGTAGCTAATGCAGCAAAAGTAGTTCTGATCGTGACAGCTTAGAAATATGGCAGCAGCTATTTCTATCATGTACAAAATATACTAGTTTACGATAGGTGAGAGCCACATCTCGGCTTTTCTTAACTTACAAACATTGCAGTTTTGTTTGCATAATTCAGCGTGCCGCCATGTATGGGATGATTATCATTTAATTAATCCTAATTTTGTTACATTGCGCGACTTGGTAAACAGTGTGCTAAAAGCTTATTCCACAACTGAAAACGTATCATTAATATTCTTTTCACAAGCCGCGAAATCATTATTTTCTGTATTCGGAGAAGATTGTATTTCTTGGATCTGGCGCATTTCAGACACCATTTTCTCTTCCACGGCCCTATCAGTCATCATGTACCAATTTTTAAAATCAGAAATAATGATGTTTTAACGAAATAAGGATGCTCCATTTTTTCTTCTAGGTTAAGTGCTTGAATATTCGTCATCGTTCATTGGACAGTACAGTTAATCGTAGGAGAGGACATATAATTCGTACAAAAGAAATGAAATTTGAGTTTGGGCGAATGAAACAAAATTCAAAGACAACGAAAGGCAAACTGGGCAACGTCATTGCCATATTATCTCCAGAACTATATTCAAAGCATAACATTGACAAGACAGCCTCGAAATCAATGGACTACACGGTGCCATCTGTCGAAACATGCTTGGACATGCAATCGTTGGAACATAAATTAAACACTTGTAAAGAAAATCAAAATATTTGCCGCAAATCGGCTGAACACAATCTTTGCTGTGCTGATAAGTTATCCTGCCCATGTTGCCAGATGAACGAGCATCCCGTTTGTTGTCCAAAACCTTCTATTTCTGACAGCGGTAAGGTTTTTAAAGCATAAACATTTATACATTTTTTAGTGTTTATTTCATGCTCCAATCGGTGTCTCATTATAATTCATTTTTGTAATTTCTAGTAAATGTTAGCGTGGCAGAAATACTACTAGAAATGCTACCGCGATTGGCGGTAGTTTTGCTATGTTGTTCGACGACTGGTTAAATACAATGCGATTGGTGTTTACTTCAAGCTCGCAAACTTGATTTAAAGAATATGTTTATTTCAGTTAGAACGCCACAATTTGTGTAAATCATACGAACGGGGCATTGTGGTTGGCTCTGAAAAATAAATATTGCCTCGGTTTCAGCTTGATCAATATATACATCGAACTTCTGAATGGATGTTAATAGCCACATTAACACCTCTAATCTTCATGTGACTGCATTGACGTGGGTATCCACAACGGCAGGCGTAAAGCTGATATGGCTCTCACAAGAATTATAGGGTCATCTTCAGCATGCGCGTGGATTATCGATAAATTACCGTAAAAGTATTATTTAGCTTCAAAAGGATTAGCACTTATATAAAAGTTACGAAGTATGACAGCCAATCAGACTCATCTTAAATCATTAGCCAATTGGAAGTGTTGCGATTTAAAATTCATCGGAAAGGCTGATCGAAATTTTAATGACGTTAAATATATCTTAACAGATTAAATTCGCTTTATTCAATGTTTTCAAACATATTAAGTTGAAAATATTTTACTCTTTCAATATATTTATTTAAACAAGTGTGGAAATAAAAATAATTATTTTGACATGAAATAGTTTTGTTATGTTGTTCGACGACTGATTAAATATACTTTTTAAAAGAAATCCTTAGAAATTAGACAATTTTGTTGCGGAGAGCTAATATATATATATGCAATTGTATATTAGTTGTTGCGCGCCTACTAACAAATTAGTTCATATAAGACCAGAGGTCTAAACCAAAGTCTGCATAAATGGAATGTATATTCTCATGTGCACATTTGTTTCGTACTTATTGGCGACTCATCAGCAGGAGCCGATATTACGCCATATACCCACTTTCTATTTTGATGAGGAATGTTGTACAATTGGACGGTAACATTTTCTACAAGAATATGCAAATCTGCAGTTGTGAAGCTAACTTCATATAAAATCTGCGACAATGCAACTTAATAGCCAACCTACAATATATAATATTTTTCGAGTCTGTAAATGTTAAGTCGGTACGTGATACTTTGGTTGCCAAAAAGGTCCATGATACGAACAGAATGGATTTCAAGATATGCTAAATTTCACTAAAATTGAGAATCGAAACTACTTCTGGAAACGTGTTAGTTCAGAAAATCCATAAACTCTGGCCTTTATCAATATCAGTTAACACTTTGCGCGGTAATCATGATATCATTCAATTAAAAATATAATAGTTAGGTACTGTTTGGTGCTTTCCATTTACCCATTCATGTTATCCGTGTTCTTAAGGAAAAATCAAAACTAATTTTTGTGATATTCATTTTTAGCACATAATTTGAAAATGGAGGCTAAAAATAATTGCATGAGTATCTATTCAAGGGATTATCAAGATCTATCATCGGCTTCAAATAAAACCGAACTCTCAGTTGTTCCTACCAAAGATGTTCCCTTTAAAGCCGAAAATATGTAAGTTTATACTGGTAGTCTTATTAAAGCTGTTTCCTTTTACTGATATACTAACACATATTTTCTAAATGAACTGTATGACGTGGAGTTATTTTTAAAAGAGGCTTAGTGAATTTAACCTTATCTTAGACCATATTGAGCAAAGGTGTTATCATACCCTACTTTCATAAAAATGTCATCGGTTTATCGCCTAATATTTTAAATTTTTGTCTACAAAGCGCTGTGCGCCATTAGTTTGGATTATCAATGCCGCGTTTTGCGTACGCGGGTAATAGCTGTACACGGGCAGTTACACAAAGATCCGATTTGTCACTATTTCCAATTTTGTTTTGTCTTTGATCGGGTTGACTCATTTTTACTTCAATTGGAAATGCGGTTCTATCACATCTTTGTTTACTGGCGACGTTTCGGTGCCTACTTTCCAGCACCATCATCAGGCAACACAACACTGATCACAATAGCAGATTTAAGCAAATGTGGTAACCTCGTTCCAAAACCATTCTATTTATATATATTTGACTCAACACTATTTTAATCATAGAATTTGTCTCAGTAACTAAACTCAATATATAACTTTTTATAATTAGCAGACCAATCATTACCTCACCTATACCTCATCTCATCTCGTATGCAGAATATTTTAGGGGAGAGAGACAGTATCGAACCTTTTGTTATTTGTTATAACTGTATTGCTACTATGTCACGGTAATCAAAATTTAAAAATGCTAAAACTAAAACCTTGACTATCATATACTGTATTTTATTTAAAGCCGGGAACTCTAATGTATACAATGGTGTGTGAGGTATTGCGCACATAGCAACAAATTAGTTCAAATATGGAGCAGCAAGTAACGTAGATGGATGGAGAGTGAATGTTATATCGACGCTTAGGTGAACGATTAAAGAGAGAAAGATAGAGATAGCCTGGACAACTAACGTTTTTCAAAAAGCTAATCGTAAGCACATTGCGAAGTTAATCAACTATTGGAACTAATTGCATAAGAATATTTGCTCATATGACTAAAATAATTCATTATATCTATATACATATATATCTAAATATAATATCGTAAAACCTTTATATATATATATATATATATATATATATATATATAAATAGAGAGAGAGAGAAAAAGGACCATTGATAATTATTAAATATGAATAATTTCTATTCTTATTATATATTTATTTATTACGTTAGTCACACCTTATATCAATATATAAAATACATGTCAATATGTATAAAAACATATATATGAATATAAGCAACAGTATGAGACCAACATCCCTAATCCTACATATATATATATATATATATATATATATACGTTTGCATATTTCAAATTATTATTTTATTCTTTTTTTTTACTGCTTTTTTATTTACCAATTAATCAAATTGTATATTTATTTATTCACACCTTATATAAATATATAAAATACATATAAATATGTATAAAAACATATATATATAAATATAAGCAACAGTGTGAGTCATATATATATATATATATATATATATATTATGTGTATAGAATAAACCTATCAATCTACCCATAGGCCTATCTATATATCCGTCTATCTATCACATTTTGGTTTCCTCTTAAAAGGATACATGGTAGCTATTAACCATGAATATCTTCTCTATGACTAACGTATTATACATTTATTAAGATATTCCTACCTTACATAAATATAGAAAATATAAGCGACAATGTAAGTCAAATGTGTCTTATCTAATGTTCTATCTACTAACCCTTGCTAAATCGGTATACCGTCTTTTGGAACATTTTTATTGAGAAAAATAAGTACATAGGAAATTGATATTGGTACAGATCCTTCGCAACCAGTTTTCTATAAGCGAGGTTTTTTACTTAGGTTCCCACTTAATTCATGTTCCGCGGCCTCACGTTTTCTGACCATAGAAAATGCTTCATTAAATATTGGGCCCAATGATTTTTCTACCGATGTTACATTCATTACACCTTTTCCTGATTTTATTTCAATTGACTCTCTAATTAGTCTAGTTAATCTGTTGCGGTTGCATAACGCGATGCGTTTACATCCTTCCCAGTCTATTTCATGACCCGTTTCCTTCGAATGCCTAGCTAGGTCTGATCTTTGAATGTGTCCATATTTGCAGGCTGTCTTATGTTCACCTCTACGAACCTTTATAGGTCGCATGGTTTCGCCTATATACCTGAGATTACATTCTTTGCAAGGTATCGCATATACTCCTGATGTCTCGAGGGGTTCTACTCTTTCTTTTTGGTTAGGTAGTTTATTGCCTATAGTAAGCGATTGTCTTAAAACTGTTTTAATATTGTATTTAGCTGCTATTATTCTAATTTTCCTGCTCAATTTAGAATCAGGTAATACCATAATTTTGTGCTTCTCCGGTTCCGTTTCCTTCTTTACTTTGTTTATTATATTATTGTTAAATCTCTGTAACATCTCATCTATTAATCTATCTATTATACTTGACGGATAGCTATTTAGTTTGAATATTTCTTTTAATCTCCTCATTTCCTTATCTCTATTTTCTATATCCACTATTCTAAGACTTCTTAATATCATGGATTTAAGAATGCCTATTTTCATTCCATATGGGTGATTTGATAAGAAATTAAGAAGTAGTCCTGAATAAGTCTCTTTTCTAAAAATATCTCTTTCCAATCTGGAACCATTCCGTTTTATTTTCACATCCAAAAAGGGTAATTCATCATTATTCTCTTTTTCCAATGTAAACTTTAATTCACCTAATTGGTTGGCTAATTCGAGGAATTTATTTAACTCATTATCCCCATGATTCCAAATTATAAACATATCATCCAGGAATCTTACATACAAGTTTGGCTTAAGAGGAGATTTTAACAACAGATTTTTTTCAAAATAGTGCATAAAAATATTAGCAACCGGGACTGATAGTGGTTGTCCCATAGGGACACCTTTAACTTGTTTATAAAATTCATTTCTGAACTTAAAGTAGGTGGAGGACATACAAATATTTAAAATTTCCATAATACTACTTAACATCATTTTACTACCTTCTATTATCTCTGGGAACTCTGTTAAACAACGCTTCACACTTTCTAATGCTGCTTGTACCGGGACATTAGTATACATCGATACAACGTCCAGGCTAGCCATTCTATCATTATCATTCAAGTTATATCTACTAATAATGTCAATAAAATGATATGTATTTTTTAAAGTATAATCTAAGAAATAAGTATATTTTCTAATTCTGTTGCATAGAAATTTCGACAATCTATACGTTGGTGAGTTTTGTACATTAACGATTAATCTAAGTGGATTCCCCTGTTTATGAATCTTTACTAGACCATAAACTCTCGGAGGGACTGTGTCACGTTGTATTAATGAATTCCCGAGTCCTGGTTCTAATTCCTTCGACTCAATCATTCTATTAATTATAGTCTTAACTTGTCCTTGTAACTTATCAGATGGATCTTTATTTATTTTATTATAGACCTCTAAATTATTTAATTGTTCATACACTTTCAATTCATAATCTGACCGGTTCATAAGTACCGTTGCACCACCTTTATCTGCCTTGAGGCATATTACTTTATTGGATAATAATTCTGTTCTTAAGTGTTTTAGATCATAACTCTGCTTGCATCTCACCTCTTTGTGCTCTAACACCGCTTTGGACACATCCAATTCAAACCTAGTCTTATCTTTTTCTGGGAGAAACTGGGCAATCTTAACTGTTTCTGTAATTATCTCATTCCTAGGTACGTAATCAATAGGGATCGCAGTATTAAGTCCAAGATTAAGAATTTGTTTTTGGTCTTCCTTGAGATCCATTCTCGATAAATTAACTAAACGTTTGGACATGACCTCTTCAATTCTCATATTTCTCAAAGGGCAATTAATTCCCAATATTGCTAGTTTTTTTTCATGCCTTTGTCTAATTTTTTTAATTTCATTATCCCTCGTTTTGTCTGTGAAATCTTCAATATGTTTGAAATCCAACATACCTAATCTCGCCAGTAATATGGACCTTATTTTTGTCTTCTCTCTAATCAGTTCAAATTTACGTTTGTTTAGTTTCTTAATCGATATTTTTATTAAATGTAAACAAAGCTCATGCTTAAGAGTATTTCCTACTTTATCCAAAACGAATGAAAGTTTAAATCTAAAACATTTCGGTATAACATTAAATTTTAAACATTTATTAAGGAACGAGGTATTTTCCACTTGCCTAACAATCTGCATCTTCTTCCGCTTGTACTGATTCATAAGTGTGACCACTGTCGCATCATATTTGATCCTCAAATAGGTTTTGAACTCAATATTTTGCGGTGTGTAAGCATTCAGGTTATCAATGCCGCGTTTTGCGTACGCGGGTAATAGCTGTACACGAGCAGTTACACAAAGATCCGATTTTTCACAATTTCCAATTTTGTTTTGTCTTTGATCGGGTTGACTTGTTTTTACTTCAACTGGAAATGCGGTTCTATCA
>JAQBSW010004337.1:0-70497 GCA_029291075.1 Eudiplozoon nipponicum
TTTCCATTGTTCTTTGACCAAATTTTCGAGACTTCATTTCCAGTCTCATCTTCAGGGTTGACACAATACGCACAGGAGTAAAACACAACTTGTGACAAATGTGGTATTCTCATTCAAGACAGATATATTTATATCTATTTTAATTCTAAAAGTACTTTTAATTGTCTTCCTAATATCCGGTCTTCATACCTAGTCTCTAATACTCAAATGTATACAAAAACTTATCCCTGTCCCCCTCTGCGCACACAACTACTTATAAACATGTGTATTTTACTAAAGTGACATTTATTGAATAACTATAAGCACACTTAATGTATTGACAAACACGCCTATCACTGATATCTATATTTTAATTTCTGTTCCGGACGCATAGAAAGATCAACAAATTTTGAATTCAATGTTGCAGTAATCCTCACATGCCCCCCAGTTCACCTAATTCCAACCAGCTTGCAATCGGTTATAGACAGAGAGATTAAAAAACTATTGAGAGTCTATAGAGTATTATTCTATCGTTTTGACAAGACCGAATACGGAGTTTACACTAACCAAATCGTCTCTCAGCCAAATACACATTAATACTCATATCCTATATAAATTAGTTTCTCAATTAAAATATCTGTATCGTATATACCTATATAATAAATTTTATATTTAGTTACTTATTCATAATTACATATATACTCACTTCATATATAAAAAGAAAAAACATCCATGTAATTCCATAGGCTATATATAATGTATATATAGATAAGCATATAAGCAACCATGTGGGTTATTCCCACATCTTTTATAAATATCTATATATCCTTCATATATATACCTATATATATATCATATACTTACGTGTATACACTATATATATATATATATACAGTATATATATATATATAAAATCAGCAATCTTTTATATTTAAATTTTATTTTTACTTATTTATATTTAAATATACACACACCCACATCTTATAAAATATCCATTTATACATACGTCCACACGCTATCTCAGTATATATAGATAAGCATATAAGCAACCATGTGGGTTCATCCCACATCTTTTATAAATATCTATATATCCATGTATATATATATATTATATATATATATACACGTGTATATACCATATATATAATATGAATCTCATACAAGCAACACTGTGAGTCCCGCAACGGATAAATTATATCAGTCAAAATACTTTTTATATATCTCTTTTATTGTCTATCTATATACCCCTAGATATATGTATATATATATATATATGTAGATATATGTATCTATAGGCAATTGAAATGGGTTCTTTTAAAATTCAACCACTTACAATTTCTCCTTGTGTGTATAGTATATATACTAATTTTAATTACAATTTATATGTATATATAAATATCAAAGTGTATATATATTCCCGTCTACACCTCATATATATATATATATATATATATTTATATATACATAATGCCTATCTCAATTCACATAAGCAACCATGTGAGCTTTTCTCACCTTATATATAAAATCTAAATATTCTTCTACATATATATTGTTAATATCTAAATAATCATTTAAGCAACCATGTGAGTTCACCCCACATCTTATATGAATATTTAGAATCATCCATATATATGTATTTGCGAAATATATATATATATATATACCCATATTTGTTAAATATCTTTAGATAAACATATAAGCAACAACGTGAAATTCTCTCACATCTTATGTAAATTGAAATGTTCACCATATATATATACATATATAACTATAGCCATATTACCGCTCTCTAACTCCATCTTATTCGTTCTGTTTTTTCCCTTTCATAGTCGCGGTCTCTTATTTAGATTTATTGATAGCTCTGATTCCTCTAATCTACGTTTCTTTCCATTCGAGAAGGCTTCATTAAATATTGGGCCTAATGATTTTTCTACACATGTCATATTCATGACGTTCATTCCTGATTTTATTTCAATTGATTCTCTAATCAACCTGGTTAATCTATTTCGGTTACATAGTGCAATCCGTTTACAGCCGTCCCAGTTTATCTGATGACCTGTCTCCATTGAGTGCCTGGCTAGATCTGATCTATGACTATGTCTGTATTTGCATGCAGTCTTATGTTCACCTCTACGTACCTTTATTGGACGCATGGTTTCACCTATATACCTAAGATTGCAATCTTTACAAGGTATCTCATAAACCCCTGATGTGTTGAGAGGTTCTATTTTTTCTTTCTGATTCGGTAACTTATTGCCTATTGTAACTGGTTGTCTTAACACTGTTCTTATGTTGTATTTTGTTGCTAAAAACCTAATCTTTCTACTTAATTTGGAGTCTGGTAGAACCAGAGTTCTGTGCTTATCTTCATTATGATTATCTAAATCTCCTGCCCGTTTCTCCTGGGTTATTCTTCTATTAAATCGCAATAATGTCTCCTTTATGATTTTCTCAGTTAATTTTTTTGGATAACCATTTATCCTGAATATGTCTTTCAATTTCATCAGTTCTTTATCCCTATATTTTAAATCCACTATTTTAAGACTTCTTATTATCATAGATTTTAGAATGCCTATTTTCATCCCAAACGGGTGATTAGAGCAATAATTCAGGAGGATACCAGAATAAGTATCCTTCCTGTAAATATCTTTCTCTAATGTCTGACCCATTCGATTTAGTTTTACATCTAGAAACGATAATTCTTCTTTGTTTTCTTTTTCCAATGTGAATTTTACCTCTCCCAGTTGATTAGCTAAATACAGAAAATTCTCCAACTCATTGTCCCCGTGATTCCAAATTAGGAAGATGTCATCTAGGAATCTTAAATATAAGCTTGGTTTGAGAGGAGATCTAAGTAGGAGATTTTTTTCTAAATAATGCATATAAATATTAGCGACTGGGACTGATAATGGTTGTCCCATAGGAACACCCTTAACTTGAAGGTAGAATTCATTTCTAAATATAAAGTATGTAGAGGACATACAAATTTTTAACATTTCCATAATACTACTTAACATCATTTTACTCCCTTCTAGTATTTCAGGGTATTCCGTTAGGCAACGTTGGACACACTCTAATGCAACCTGTACCGGAATGTTTGTATACATAGATACCACATCCAGGCTTGCCAGTTTATCATTCTCTAATAATTTATATTTACTAATAATATCAGTAAAGTGATAAGTATTCTTTAATGTATAATCTAGAAAACAGGTGTATTTTCTTATTCTATGGCACAGAAATTTGGACATCTTATAAGTTGGAGAATTCTGGACATTGACAATTAACCTAAGTGTATTATCTTGTTAATGAATTTTAACTCAGACCATACACTCTGGGGGAGAGTGAATCTCTTTGTATTAATGATTTACCAAGTACTGTATTTAGCTAATCAACTGGGAGAGGTAAAATTCACATTGGAAAAAGAAAACAAAGAAGAATTATCGTTTCTAGATGTAAAATTAAAACGAATGGGTCAGACATTAGAGAAAGATATTTACAGGAAGGATACTTATTCTGGTATCCTCCTGAATTATTGCTCTAATCACCCGTTTGGGATGAAAATAGGCATTCTAAAATCTATGATAATAAGAAGTCTTAAAATAGTGGATTTAAAATATAGGGATAAAGAACTGATGAAATTGAAAGACATATTCAGGATAAATGGTTATCCAAAAAAATTAACTGAGAAAATCATAAAGGAGACATTATTGCGATTTAATAGAAGAATAACCCAGGAGAAACGGGCAGGAGATTTAGATAATCATAATGAAGATAAGCACAGAACTCTGGTTCTACCAGACTCCAAATTAAGTAGAAAGATTAGGTTATTAGCAACAAAATACAACATAAGAACAGTGTTAAGACAACCAGTTACAATAGGCAATAAGTTACCGAATCAGAAAGAAAAAATAGAACCTCTCAACACATCAGGGGTTTATGAGATACCTTGTAAAGATTGCAATCTTAGGTATATAGGTGAAACCATGCGTCCAATAAAGGTACGTAGAGGTGAACATAAGACTGCATGCAAATACAGACATAGTCATAGATCAGATCTAGCCAGGCACTCAATGGAGACAGGTCATCAGATAAACTGGGACGGCTGTAAACGGATTGCACTATGTAACCGAAATAGATTGACCAGGTTGATTAGAGAATCAATTGAAATAAAATCAGGAATGAACGTCATGAATATGACATGTGTAGAAAAATCATTAGGCCCAATATTTAATGAAGCCTTCTCGAATGGAAAGAAACGTAGATTAGAGGAATCAGAGCTATCAATAAATCTAAATAAGAGACCGCGACTATGAAAGGGAAAAAACAGAACGAATAAGATGGAGTTAGAGAGCGGTAATATGGCTATAGTTATATATGTATATATATGGTGAACATTTCAATTTACATAAGATGTGAGAGAATTTCACGTTGTTGCTTATATGTTTATCTAAAGATATTTAACAAATATGGGTATATATATATATATTATATTTCGCAAATACATATATATGGATGATTCTAAATATTCATATAAGATGTGGGGTGAACTCACATGGTTGCTTAAATGATTATTTAGATATTAACAATATATATGTAGAAGAATATTTAGATTTTATATATAAGGTGAGAAAAGCTCACATGGTTGCTTATGTGAATTGAGATAGGCATTATGTATATATAAATATATATATATATATGAGGTGTAGACGGGAATATATATACACTTTGATATTTATATATACATATAAATTGTAATTAAAATTAGTATATATACTATACACGCAAGGAGAAATTGTAAGTGGTTGAATTTTAAAAGAACCCATTTCAATTGCCTATAGATACATATATCTACATATATATATATATATACATATATCTAGGGGTATATAGATAGACAATAAAAGAGATATATAAAAAGTATTTTGACTGATATAATTTATCCGTTGCGGGACTCACAGTGTTGCTTGTATGAGATTCATATTATATATATGGTATATACACGTATATATATATATATATATATACATGGATATATAGATATTTATAAAAGATGTGGGATGAACCCACATGGTTGCTTATATGCTTATCTATATATACTGAGATAGCGTGTGGACGTATGTATAAATGGATATTTTATAAGATGTGGGTGTGTGTATATTTAAATATAAATAAGTAAAAATAAAATTTAAATAAGAAATATTGCTGATTTCATATATATATACATATATTCGTTTATATATATAGTGTATACACGTAGGTATAGATATATATATATATAGGTATATATATGAAGTATATAAAGATATTTATAAAAGATGTGGGAATAACCCACATGGTTGCTTATATGCTTATCTATATATACATTATATATAGCCTATGGAATTACATGGATGTTTTTTCTTTTTTCTTTTTATATATGAAGTGAGTATATATGTAATTATGAATAAGTAACTAAATATAAAATTTATTATATAGGTATATACGATACAGATATTTTAATTGAGAAACTAATTTATATAGGATATGAGTATTAATGTGTATTTGGCTGAGAGACGATTTGGTTAGTGTAAACTCCGTATTCGGTCTTGTCAAAACGATAGAATAATACTCTATAGACTCTCAATAGTTTTTTAATCTCTCTGTCTATAACCGATTGCAAGCTGGTTGGAATTAGGTGAACTGGGGGGCATGTGAGGATTACTGCAACATTGAATTCAAAATTTGTTGATCTTTCTATGCGTCCGGAACAGAAATTAAAATATAGATATCAGTGATAGGCGTGTTTGTCAATACATTAAGTGTGCTTATAGTTATTCAATAAATGTCACTTTAGTAAAATACACATGTTTATAAGTAGTTGTGTGCGCAGAGGGGGACAGGGATAAGTCTTTGTATACATTTGAGTATTAGAGACTAGGTATGAAGACCGGATATTAGGAAGACAATTAAAAGTACTTTTAGAATTAAAATAGATATAAATATATCTGTCTTGAATGAGAATACCACATTTGTCACAAGTTGTGTTTTACTCCTGTGCGTATTGTGTCAACCCTGAAGATGAGACTGGAAATGAAGTCTCGAAAATTTGGTCAAAGAACAATGGAAAATCTTGATCCAACGTCATTTTCAGACAATCAGCTAATTGAAGGCTTAAAGAAGAAGGGACAAGTGAGAACCCATCAATTGAGGCCAAAAATTACATCATCTGAATATGAAGGAAGTTCAAGATTTTACCGACCTATGAGTGCTACCAATTGTCCCGCACAAGCAAAATGCGGTCAAATCCGAATAGAAAATGACAGCACTGAGACAACATATACACCTTTTAGGATGTATTTTCTAGCCTGATTCTAAATAAATACGTAAAGGCATTTCTGTTCGAAGCCTGTCTATTTGCAGAGCGCTGGTTTTATTTTTGAATTACGTGTAACATTATTTATTGAAAGGTAAAATCCACGAAACTCACCAATGCAGCGACCTACGCGCTCTTAAGCTAGGCCTATTACAATTGGCAATTCCTATTGTGCGACCCCATGGTCATCTAATATTGTACAAATTAGAAGATCGAAAGTGACCTCTAATAATTTTTAAGTTTCATCTAATACAATATTTAATATATACCTACAAAATTTCTTTTATCAAATCCTCCTACTTTAATTTAATGCGATATATATAAATATAACATCACGATACATCTAATTACAATATTTTGTTTAGAGTACAACGAAAAATTAAAACATTATAACTGGCATGATAAGTGGAATAGACATTACAGGGTTATATTATTTGGTTCAAAATTATTTATAATTTGTGTAGTTTTTGTTCTAGGTTCAATAAAATATTAGCAAAGAATGAAATTGATGGAATAAATGAGATAGCAAGAAGTTTAACAGAAAAAGAAGAGAATACTTTAAACGCATGAAATGTTGTATTTATAATTGTTAATTATTTTTCATTTAATCATTTCATTAAAATGCAATATATACGTATATATCTTATATATTTATCCAACTAAATAGTTAATTTAGGTAGAAATTAGTTAAAACTCAAAAGACATCCTAGCATGCATAATAGGTGTAATAATCCAAAAGTTATCGATTTAATTTGTTTAAGAATAAATTGATTATACCAAATTTATTCTTCTTTTATCATTATAGTTTCATCGCGTTTCACTTAAATGTTTATCGCTCGCTCCCACATTCATTCCCGATGCTCGTTTGAATGTCATAAAAATGGTATCCTAAAAAGCTCCATAATACAACAAATTACTAACCCTTTCCTCGGTACATCATCCTGTTATTAACGTTAACAAAACTACTATTAGCCAATTAAAATGTGCTCGGAAGAAATGTACACACATGCTTATACATCCATGAAGCTTGATTAAGATACACACTGTCATATTCTTCTAAGTTTGGATTCATGTATCTCACATTAAAATAGTTTATGAAGGGAATCGAGTAAAAACTGTTACAAAGTCATTTGACCTATCCTATTAAGACGAGTCATTTGCTTATATAATTCGTGTGAAGATTCCAACCACATATATCCACCATCACTCTACATCCACTTAAATTTATTACGCATAAGTATTTCATGCAGTACCAGATAGCAGGCAAGCTACCAAAGTTTCAATAAACTGTTTAGTTGCTTTCTCTAAGCTCTGAACGTTTTTATTGCATATCTAGACTACAATTCACATCCGACCATGCTAATCGATAGAAAATTTCATTCACGCTTGTCGGAAAGATGATGGTGGAGTACTACGATGTTACATAATTTGACTATATAACAAGCTCTGAAGATAAATGTAGGAACAAGCCGTCGAAAGGTAAGCAAACTGCGACGTAGATTCAATGATAATAGGATAATAAATTTAACTTCCAAAAAGGTTGAGCCGCCTGGAGATACTTTGTCGTTCTACAATAAACTAAATTCAAAAAGGAATAGTCAGATGATTTCCGTGTTCAACGCCTGCAAAAGGAAGAAAGTGCAAAAAATTAGGCTAGAATCTCAAAGAGATTTTCTTAAAATTGTTTTTAAATGAAATTTCAATCTTTGTTTTTTTATAAGCTTAGATTTCTTAGTTTGTTAGATTGTGTTTGCAAAGCACTTAAGCATGTGTTCTGCCTAAGCTTAAAATAAAAAGTTACTTAAAATCTGTGATAAACGTAAATACGAATTAATTAGAGAGAAGACAATTATAAGACATATGTTGTTCTCTCATTTGCTATTGAATGATTTAAATTGCATAGAAGAGTTTAGTGATAAAGCGAGTTCTAAAGAAAGGAAAAATATTATAACAAGGAAAGGTAAAAATCTAGAGCACCAAGGAATTATAATACGTAAATCTAAGGATATTGATATTCCTTAAAAAACAATTGCAACTTTAATTTCATTGTATCTTAATAGGGAACAGCAAAAGATACTTAACCGTGGTCTATATAATACTATTCCTATGGAATTCTCCTATCACTATGAATTATTTTGGAAGCTGTAGAACTGTTAAGGAATTTATAGAAACGTAGAAAAAAAATTCTAATTGGAGATGGCAATTCTGTTGGTTAATCACGAGGAAGATAAGTTTAAACCCGATTATAAAATGTTACGCTTTAAGAAAGAATTGATTATTAATAATGTGATATGCCTAAAATATGACAGAGTTTGAGCAACGATTTTAATGAACCAGTTTTTCAACAATGATAAAATGTATTTAAAACAGAACGATAATGGAGTTCATAAAAATAACTAAAATCCCAGTCGGCAAGTTTCAGGGAGAGGATAAATCCTACGAAAATAACCAGATTATGTTAAAGGAATTCTATAGAACGAATGATGCCTCATTTATACAAAGAGAAACAAGTCTACCACGGGCGTATATTCTAGTACGAGTGCATCAGGTAGGGAACCAATAAGGACCATTGAAGATGTCCAAAATTCGCAAAAGTACAAAATTTATAAATTACTTTGTTAAAGAATGAGGACAAAATCATATTTTTTCGAGCATGCCTTAATTAACACCTGTTATTTCAGATTAGCCAGCTAAGATTTTACATTATATATATATATATATATATATATATATATATATATATATATATATATATATATATATATCCATGTTTTAGTTGCGTTGGAGTCATTTCAATGCTTCCTAATTAAGTACAAAGAGGTTTAAGATGGAGGCCATATAAAGTTGATAAGTGTGCTAGAAATTTAAAAATATGTACGTAGTCTAAAGTCTTTACTTTCAGAAAGGAATAATATAAACAAATTGGAGGAGCGCCAATGAGAAAAACGTTGTATATTCCGGTTGATAACATATTTATGCATTACAGCAAGATAACTCTATTATAATAACACAACTTAAACCGAGTTTGTTTGTAAGTCACCTTGAAGGTATATTTATAATTTGGCAACATTAAGATAATGGCTTCATAAATTTGTTAAATTCGCAAATGATATAGTTGACTTAAAGTTCACATAGAAAAAGAAACTAAAAGAGATAGCATTCTTTGACAATAAATTGAGGCGGAATGTAGAGATATGAGATAAGTATTTATATAGAAAAACACCCATACGGTCATACTGATTACGGTTTACTCACATCACAAATATGGAATGAAACTAAGCATTGTGAAAGCTACGATACTGCGAAGTCCTAAAATAGCCGATTTGAAATATAGAAGAGGTAAATTGATAAAGCGTAAGTAATTTTTCAAGAAGAACAGATGTCAAGATTAATTTAAAATTTTTAAATTGAAGGAAAAAAATTTACGACTCTAATCCTTTACATGTAACACAGGAGAAGCTTCCAGATGACCGTTGCACCTTGATAATACCTGATGCAAAGTTGAATAGAAAAATAAGAACGCTAGGAGCCAAATATATTTTCATAAATTTATTGATACAGTCGGTCAAATTAGGCAGTGAACATCCAAACAAAAATGAAATAATAGAACATTTAAATATTTCAGGGGTTTATTGAAAACCTGGCATAGATTGTATTCGAACAAATGATTAGGAATCGAAGCGCCCAATTATGCTATAAGAGGGCAAGTAAAACATAAGGTAAATATAGCCACATACAAAAATCTAACTTAGTTTTGTATTCAAAGTTATCTAGCCACGGAATGGATTGGCAATGTTGCAAATATATCTGCAGTTCTAATTGCAATAAATTGACCAGGCTAATAAGAGATTCAATTAAAATATAATCGAGAAATAATAATGTGAATGCATCAAGAATTGAAAAATCGCTAGAGCCAATATTTAATAAGGCATTAGCTATTAAGAGTAAAAGCAAACCGGTTGAATCCGAGGAATATAATACACAAATTAAGAGATTAAACGTGTGATAGAACAGGAAATATGTTCAACATTATAATTTCAATTTTCTGCATTCCTATAGTTTGTTTTCTTTGTTTAATATAGCTTCTTCTAGCCTTTAGTTCAATTTGAGTAATGCCTTATAATTATTCTGAAATTTAATCTGAGCTATCCATTTCTGCCTGAGGCCTTTCGTGATTATATTTATCATCTTTTCTCTCCTTCGTCCTTTCATGATTTACCCATTTCAATTGCCTTTACTAATTCAACGTACGTATGTTTTTTAAATTAGCCTTGTATTTTAATTTCATTTGCGGATAGCAAGTTCAAATTATTTCATCATTCGTTACCATTTATTAAGACGACATCACTAACCTTAATGGTCTAACTTTTCTGAACTACATTATCAATCGATGTTAGTGAAGATATTCTGTAGAAAAACTTCAATGGATTGAGAAACAACTTAACAATTTAGTGAAATTTCGGAAGCAAACCTATTAGCTGATATTGCCTGAAATGCTTAAACTTGATAAATTTATATGATTACAAATAATCACTGTAGAATGCGGACAACTAATATGCATGCAATTTTGTATAAGGTGTTGCGCACCTAGTAACAAATTAGTTCAAATATGACCAGAAAGTAACACCAGAGGTAGAATGAACGGAGGATATAATCTCATGTGCATATTCGTTTTGTACACACTAGCGAATCATCAGTACGAGCCGGTTTTACTCCCATTACACATAACATATTTGGATGGGGAATGTGGGACAATTGGGCGGTACAATGTCTTACACGAAAGTGTAAACTTTCAGTAGTGAAGCTAACTTCATATAAAGTTTTCTATAGTTCGACGTCAAAACTAATTAACTATACATAAAATACATATCGATCTTGTAAATGACACCATCACTATGGTTACTGAATAAGTACCAAATGCCACAAAATTAGTTTTTAATAAACTCTGCTAGTTTATTTTTATTTCATGCACATATAAATAGTCGATATTGCAACATTTAACGATAATTGATTTCGCGGGTGTTGGTAACAATTCTTTAAATAAAGTTTTCGAGCTTGAAGTAAACACAAATCCCATTGTATTTAACCAGTCGTCGAACAACATAACAAAACTACCGCCAGCCGCAAACACTCTGACGCGTTTCGACCTTCCATGATCATCATCAGAGTACGGCGGTAAACTGTCTATCGAGGATCAAACCGCATTGCATATATATGGAAATCAAATTTAGATATGCGGCGCTCACCTCTAGCAGTCTCACATTCATTGAACTTGACTTGAAATGTCGTCTGCAGAAATTCTATGCTGTCACGAACATTAACCGTTTGCGGCTTTCGCCACATATACATATATAGGCAATACAATTTAACAATAATTGATTGCGCGGGTGGTGGTAACAATGCTTTAAATCAAATTTTCGAGCTTGAAGTAAACACCAATCCCATTGTATCTAACCAGTCGTCGAGCAACATAACAAAACTACCGCCAGCCGCAACGCACTGACGCGTTTAGACCTTCCATGATCATCATCAGAGTACGCGGCAAACTGACTATTGAGGATCAAACCAACGACTGGTTAAATTCAACGGGACTGGTGTTTACTCTAAGCTCGCAAACTTGATTGAAAGCATTTCATCATGTTGCTGAATCAGTCTTTCCTGTAGACTGGATACTTTCCTTATAGGAAACTCGCGAAGCGGATCACATTTCCTTTGGAGTTTGAAACCCTGCCAACCACGCCAACTTTGAGACATATTACACGCAATTATATATATATGTATATATAAATTACATATTTATTAAGGGGAGTATTATATGACAAACATAATGACTTGCATTACAAAAATGGCATCATAACTGGTATAGAATTTAAAATAGCTAGGAATTTTTGTGAATATATTGATTTTTTATGTTTTATTTGGATAGATAAGACATCGAGAAATTACATAAATAACAAAGAGTGGAACAAATAAAAAGTAAAGGAATTTAAAAGATATTATTACACCTATTCGAAGGTCATTTGAACAAAATTTAGGCAAACTTCTAGAATAGCCATTGAATTTTTAAACGTTTACGGCCTTGAATTTACCTTGCTAATGTTGTACAATGCATGCGTATATTGTTTTTATGATTATTTGAAGCGTTTTTTCACATGGTAGAGTAGTTTTTATAATTGTAAATTATGGTCTTATATAAGCGACATTTTTAATCATGATATATGTTGACATTAAGCTATTTAATGATAGAGGATAAATTTCAAAATCAAACGCCTATTATTTTTGCATAATAATTATTATAGAACTATAGATTCATTGGTTGGGATTAAACCAAAAGTAGATATTACGGATACAAGCATGATCCTTTTATGTATTAAATCTAATTTGACACTTAAAAAACCATTGTATGCTACTTTTAGACAGGCCTACTTTGAAAATTGAGTATCACACAGAAACTCAATTTAATTCGAATTTATAATAGGCTTAAATCTAAAAAAGAGTTTCTAGATATTTTAATCCCTTATAAAATGAAATTTAACAAGCTGAATGAGGTATCCTCTTTGATGTAGAGAAGATGTTTTACAAAATTTACTAGACGAGAAAAAAATTATTAACGATTAAAACAAAGGGTTCATCCGTAAAGCCTTTTCTTTCTTTAAAAATTGCCAACTTTAGTGTATGCAACCAAGCTTCATGTAAGACTTCCCTTATAAGCAGATCGTTCCAAAAAATGATAGAATAACGAAAACTTAGGTTAGATGAGGTAAAATTGATTAATATTTTGATAAATAATTTGCTCGAATTTACGAGGTAACCTCTCGAATAATCAATTAAAGAACAATTCCATTTTAATTTGTAACAATATAAGATGTGCTGACTAACAAATTCTATTTTTCAGGCTAAGTTCTAATTATTTATTATTGATTATGGCTGGCTATCCTTTGACCAGTAAACTACAAAGTAACAATAAAAAAGTTTTTATGTTAAAAGAAAATCTAGCACTTTATGAAGGTAAAGTATTGCTACATATAATTTTGGGCAATAAACTATTCATAAGCCATTTACCATTGCAAATTTTTAATCTTTTTTACCTTTTGTCTTTTGTACTAAACATTGTTGTTAAACAAGTTTTGTTATTCGTCAAAATACGGCGAACAAAATGTAGGCCTATTCTAAAATGAGAATATCCCAGTATAATTTATTACTTACATGCATAACTGCAACTCGCATTTTTCACATTTAGAATGATTTACATAAAATGTTTAATTATCAAAAGGAGTTGACCGAATTTATGCATAGATATATGAAAAACATAATTAATCTACAATTACCAATAAAGAAGTTGTAAATCATAACTTTGTACATGATCACCCAGGAATCATGTATCAACTTACTTGACTATTATGAGCTTCATGCCTTCATGGATGTCGTGTATCTCATAAACGATGGCCGATTAAATGGATGCGAATACCATATGGACTGCTTAATCACATATTGCTAATTAATTAGAATTTTCAGTCTAAACTGATTTTTGTGTGCTATACATAGCTGACAGACGTGGTCCCTAGGAGCAGCTTCAAATAATACGCTTACTATTCAACCGTAAAACAATCCAGCATGGAATTTTATTGAACTATAAAACAGAATATCAAAATTTATGAACATATCTCGGTGTAACCATTTAATGAATTTGACATCTTATATAATACAAATCTAATATTAATTTTTGTTCTAGATTGCGAGTTTCCTTTAAACAATTATCCATTATATACACATTAGTCAGTATAATCCAAACATTGCATAATTTTGGAAAGTCAGTTCATCCGCTTGACCGGTTCTGTCCATATCGGGAACTCTTCTAATACGGTGCAGAATTATATCGTGGACAAGGCTCGAACCGGAGCAAAACTCCGAACAGTAATTAAAGCGTTCCCAGGAAAGTGGTTAACTGGACGAATTGCCTTTGGTACTTTAAACATTGCTGAGTTTATACTCGCAAATTTTGATATAATAGAATTTTGGTTACTGTAAGTCTCGCAACCGTGAATAAAATATTGGTTGCAATCACCCACTGAAACCATATTTGGTTAAGCATGTCTCTTAAGAGACCACTAAATATAAAATATGTCGTGTCATCATCGACAAATGTGCAGTGATTTAATCAGGTGAATAAACACGTAACATCTGCACATACTAGCAGTGGAAATGAATAGCATTCTCTAAGTCATATTGAGTGAGAAAACGTACAGCATGAAATTCATATAAATATCATATCATGCGTTGATAGGATTATATTAAATATTAGTTCATCGCATATTATACGCATATTACTTTAATGTATCAGAACAGTTTCCACGGAAAATGAACTTTTATTACTTCCAGTTCACTAAACAGCATTTAATGTGGATGAGAGGAATTGAAATAGGCAATCCCTGAAGCAATTTACTTGATGATTTATTACCTTGCTATTTATTGGCATCTGAACCGCAACTAATTAAAAAAAATGTCTCTCATACACTTTTCAAGTTTGGCAATAACAAGATTACAATTTGGCATAAATAGAAATTTTAATTATGAACAGAGAAGTAAGAAAAATTGTAAGCTTTAGCAGGTTTCTGGAAGATTTATATGAAAATCAGGAAGATATCATTGAACTGATAAATTGTCTTTGATAAAAGGTATGGGTACAGAAGGCAGCTTTTTCCACTCCGTGGTTACCACAGAGGAAAGGAAACTTTGCGTGTAATACGTGAAAAAAATAGAAACCAATTTTACTTACAACAAGCAAAGTATTCACACAAGAAAAGTTTTCCTCAATTTGTATCCAAACAAAATGCGAAAGCCTAAAAACCGATAATGATGGATTGCACCAAAGGTCATAGAAACTTCTTAAATCAATTTTGATTAACAAGGATAAAACATTTATTTAATTCAAGGTTGCGATTACGATATAAATATCAATATATATACGTTTGTCTTTATAAACTGAGCATAGCGTAAAGTAGAAAAGGAAATTCGCTTAGTTGACATGTTTCGTCCTTACGAGGAATTCTGCAATTAATTTTCATAAATTGACGCGGAGAAAGCTTGAAACTTGGCACGTCTGTTTCAGAGTCTGTTGGTCTAACCACTAAGCCATACTGCCACATGCCACACACAATTTAGTATGTAAAAGAACATTTTGTGTCAAGTAGACCAGGGTGACTTATTGGTTTGAGAAACAGATTCCAAAAGCAGACGTGTTCCATTTCGAGCCAAATCCGACACAAATGTCGGATAGTATGTAAAAAGGTCTCAATAAAGACGAAACTATTTTGATGGACGAACTGCCTATTCTACATTAAACAGTGCTTTTTTATACAAACATATATATGCTTATAATAGGACTGATGCTTATATCAAGATCACAACCTTGTTTAAATTCTTTTTATCACCTTCCTCGAAACCAATGTTTGTTTATCCGCAACGAAAAGCAAAGCCTAACATAAATCACAGTTACTGATTTGTCTTTCCCTCATAGTCATAAAGACAGCACGACGGCAAACTGACTAACTATGATTTAAATATCGATGTATATATATATATATATATATATATTTAAATATATGTATATATATTATATATATATATATATATATATATATATATATATATATATATATACATATCTACAATAAGTTCTGCTGCCGTACAACTTGTACTTTTGCATACCTTGTATTTGACTGGAATCTTACGATTTGCAGTTAATTGGCAGTTACTAAGAAGTATTTTTCAACTTTCAACAAATATATATAGGCTACACAGCCCAGGAGGCTCCTTACCTAGTCGTGTCTGAGAACCCCATAGATGCCGGATCGTTTGTAGTCCTAAAATTTACAGTAGAATCTGATAAGCTTATATTTTCATTCGTATCTGCTAAATTCAAACCTGCACTATCTTGAGCTAACTTGTTAGTGTCCTCAAATTATAGATCTGCATTCATTTTTATCAAATTTATTTATTAAATTAACACTTAAGGTTAGGCTAATCGGGATGTGAAACCTGTCTTGTACAAAACACCAAAACAAATAATCTGGAAAGAAATAGACGCGAAAAACAGAATTATTAAATTACCTGTTCCAGAACGTCCCTTCTATGCGTGCATCAATAAAAAATATAGGACAGTATTAGCAGGCGTGTATTGTAAAAATTGATCAGTTTCTAATGAAGGAAAATGAAACAATTGCAGCAGGTCAAAGGAAGATACAACCAGTCGAGGACCGTAATGCTCGAAAATTGAAAATGGCGCACAATTTAAAGTCATGTAATTAAACAAAGAAAGTTCTGGAAAATAAATGAAAAAAATCTATTTAAATAAAATTCGTTATAATTAGCCAAGGTGGTTTAAATTTATCAGTTAATGTTACTTTAATTTTGGCGGAGGATTCATCTTCCTTCACAAGAAAGTTAAAGGTTGCAAATTTGAGATAGAAACCAATCCTATTATATTTAACTAATCGCACACCGAATGAAAAATAACATCAACCTCAACTTAATGACCTTTCGTGTACCTATCGTGGCACGACGAGGCACATTAACTAAAAGGCATTAAACCGCAATTAATATATGAAGCGATGAACATTGGATCTTATTTCCTCACTCCTGGTTATCCTTCATGAATTGCATTTCACCGGACATTTTGGTGCAGTTACGAACATATCAGACTAACAGCATACGCCATATGTATGAAAGTTAGAAAATTGGACAATTTTGTGTAACATTCGCATATTTGATGTTGCTTACGTTAAATATGCATCTCAGTTTTATTCTCATTAGGCAATTTGTCATAGTACGCAAAAAATGACAATGGAAGCTCGAAACGTGTTAGTTCGTGTAAATGATGGATGTTTTTTTTGATGTGCTATTATTTGAAAAAACGGTGCGAATTATTTTAAATTTATTTTTGTAAACCTAATTCAGAGACATCGTTTGCCATAAATGTCTAATTAGCATGTATATAGTCAACAGAATGTCTAATTATGCAGCTATTTAATTTAACAAGAACGATGCATAACATTTAATTGTAAACGTCACTCAAACACATGGAAACCGTTATTTCACAGCTATTCCATACACGAATAAAGTTGGCTTTCTCAACAGAATGGCTGATAGATGTCAAGGCGAATTACCAATTGTTTCAAGTGGAAAGGCCAATTATTGTTTTTTAATACAAAAACATTAATATAAAAAATCTTTTTAAGAAATTATTTGAAGCATGTGTTAGTCTACTGGAACAAGAATTTCCGGAATATTTATGAATACGAAAAAAATTAGGAACCGGCCTACGATTACACGAAAGCTAGACTGACCAATTGAAACAGGAGAAAAGTTGCTTTGAACGCCAAGAAATAATAGTGAATTAAGTGTCTTCTAAGCTGTATTTTGCAAAATTAGTTCTCAATACCAAAAGAAAATAGAGTATTAATTACTTAAATTTGTCAGTATAAACTAAGAATTGTATAGTGTAAAATAGGAAATTCATCCAGTAGACCGGTTTCGTACTTATTGGGAACTCATCATGTACTGGCCAGAATTTGCCGCGAACAGGGCTTGAACATGGGTACGTCTGCTTCAGAATCTGGTGCTCTAACCGCAGAGCCAACCTGTCGCACTCTACACTATACACAATTTTTAGTTATAAACTGACTAATGTAACTTGGTTAAACAGTTTTTCTTTTAGGTGGAGCTCATATGACATCCATTTTTTGGTTTAAATGGACGCCATATGGTCTCCACCTAAAGGAAAATTATACTAAACAAGTTACATTAGTTAGTATATAACTGAAAATTGTGTGTAGTCTAGTGTGCTCCAGGTTGGCTCAGTGGTTAGAGCACCAGATTCCGAAGTAGACGTGCCCAGGTTCGAGCCCTGTTCGCGGTAAATTCTGGCCAGTACATGATGTGTTCCTTAAAAGAACGAAACCCGTCTTCTGGACGAATTGCCTTTTCTACACTATACAATTCTTGGTTTCTAATGACAAATGTAAGCAATTAATGGGTCAGGTGCTTATATCAAGACCGCAAGCTTGATTATAATAATTGTTATCACCGCCCGCGCAACCAATATTCGTTTAAGAAAATAGAGTATTTGCTGCGCAAATTTAAAAGAAAATTATAGTAAATTTTGTTTATGCTCTTTTGTGCGTTGCTTAAAAAATACCTTCAGGAAATTAAACATCATGAATATGAATGATTTCTCAGAGTATTACTTTTTTAAGTATTGCTAACAATATCTCAAGTTAAACGAACATTGGTTGCGCGGGTGGTGGTAACAATTATTATAATCAAGGTTGCGGTCTTGATACAATCGCCTGACCCATTAATTACTTACATATGTCATTATAAACTAAGAATTGTATAGTGTAGAAAAGGCAATTCATCCAGTAGACCGGTTTCGTCCTTATTGGGAACTCATCAGGTACTGGCCAGAATTTGCCGCGGACAGGATACGAACCCGCGTCTGCTTCGGAATCTGCGCTCTAACCACTGAGCTATCACCTTCTGCCATTTGATTAAACGATCTACTGAATTGCTACTTTGTGGGCAGGATAGCTCAGTGGTTAGAGCACCAGATTCCGAAGCAGACGTGCCCAGGTTCGTATCCTGTCCGCGGCAAATTCTGGCCAGTACTCGATGAGTTCCCAATAAGGACGAAACCGGTCTACTGGATGAATTGCCTTTTCTACACTATACAATTCTTAGTTTATACTGACATATGTAAGTAATTAATGGGTCAGGTGTTTATATCAAGACCGCAACCTTGATTATAATAAATATCTCAAGTTTCTTGTTTAAAACTGATTGAATTACGTATACATAATTGCCAAAATAAAAATGCAAAATTGTAATTTTTAAAGACATTTCAAAGATACTTTACAAGTTAAGGGATTTCAAATTGAAACAGTAATTTATTTTCTACAGTTATATAATTTCAAGCAATTTGGAAAATCTAGTTAACCTCAGATTTGTTGTGCACAATCGACTTTATGGTCAATATTCTTACTTAAACCTGGTGGGATGTGTTATTTTCCTCCAATCACATTATAAAATAATCGCCCTAACTGACGAACGATGCTGATTATCATATCAATAAAAATAACAGACGTGTAACAAAAAAAACGAACGGTGTTCTACGAAAATATAAACTCACATCGCGCATTATTTGTGAACTGAAGAAGTTTTAACATTTGCGTTCTTGAATATGTCTTCCAATTTTACTTTGTATTCTATAGAAAATTAAAACTTGCATTGTCTTAATCCACACATTTATAAACAAGGTAGCGATTTGGTTAGACTGTTTGTTTACATAATAAAAAGCCGGCATAACAATAATGCCATTTGACCACTAATAGATTGGCATAAACAGAAGGATTAACGTCTGCAAACACACACGATAAGTTAATTCAATGGCTAGGAGCTCTGGAGGACTAAATTTGAGTACCAGTGAGATATCTTAAAAATTGGCCTTAGCTTCAGCAAACTTCTGTAATGTTAGACAAAAACAATTTTCCCTGTTGTGAAATAAGAGGGCACTGAGTATTGCCTGATCATACAGTAGAGCTCAACGTATGGTAAATTCGTCTCTATGAAGTTATATTGGAAGTCTGTAATATTTTAAAATAGAAAAAAACTTCGATTATAATGTAAAATATGAACAATTATCCGTACAGTATAATTATCGACATATTTTGTTAAATATTATAATGGTATATGATAGACTGATAAACAATTGCTTGTTGCTGTTTCACTGACTTTTAAATAAGCCAGCTTTGGATTTAATTGTCAGGCCATGTGACCGTTTCTGCCTGATAAAAATTATTATTATTATTATTATTATTATTATTATTATTATTATTATTATTATTATTACTATTATTAATATTTTTATTTTTATTATTATAAAAATTATTATTTTGATTAGGATTATTATTATTACCGTTTATATACTTTGTTTAACTTGTTTAGTCTAATAGACACATTTCAGAATAACCTGCTAATAACCAGCATTTTAACTTTTATCACATCGAATTGGAGTAGTAAATGTTCTCTCATGTTAATATTATTTTTTAAATCAAAATTAAAGCTTTGAGATCCGCATAACAATAGTCAATTACCAATAAATGATGAAGATTTGGAAATAAATGAAGCATGGGATCTTGTTAGTTAACCCAGAGAAACTTATTTCAGAAATCTACATTCCTGCTACATATCGGGGGTCTTGTTTTTCTGCTGCATTTTATTAAACTATTAGAGATTGTAAAGTTGCATCATTTAAACCAGAACCATTCATAGCTTTCAATAAGAAGTAAACCAAAATATCATTAGTCAGTAGAAAATAACTTTAAAGCATGACAATAATTTTATGCTTCTTTTCACTAATTTCATGTCTTCGTAAGTTTGCGGTCTTTTGATAATTGTACCTATGTCAATTGTAGTTCTATTTAAGTTTTCTGCGGAAGTTTTGTTTTCTGACGATTAATAACGGCGTTGAAAAATACAATTCAGGGCACTTAAATGCAATTTATTTGTAAATCAATATTGAAGGAATTTAACTCTATAAATGACTATGGAGTAGATTAAACGGACATTGGGTGCGCGGGCGGTAAAAAAGTAATTGCAATCAAGTTTGCGTTTATTATATGAAAACCTGAACCATTTTGTACAAACATTTGTCAGTATCAACGAAATAGTGTATAATGTGGAAAAAGAAATTCATCCAGTAAACCGGTTTTGTCCCTGTTGGGATCTTGTCAAGTGCTGTCCCGAATTTACCGTGGACAGTGGTCGAACCTGGGCACGTCTGCTTCGGAATCTAATGCTTTAACCACTGATCCATGCTGCCGCACACAACAATAAAAACAATTTTCAGTTATGTAATAACTAATGTAAAGTGGATAGTCTATTTTCCTTTACGGCGAAGCTCATATGGCATTCGTTTAGAACCAAAGTTCAAACTAACCATCTCAAATCTGTCATTACTAAATATACACCGCACTACATGGGAAAGTGGTATTGAAATGAAAATTTATATAATTAAAGGAAAATTGCTTACGCAAGGGTGATAACAATTATTATAATCAAGGTTGCGATCTTCATATAAGCACCTGACCCATTAATTACTTAAATATATCAGTATAAACTATAAATTGTATAGTGTAGACCAGGCAATTCATCCAATAGGCCGGTTTCGTCCTTATTGGGAACTCATCACGTACTGGTCAGAATTTGCCGCGGACAGGACTCGAACCTGGGCTCGTCTACTTCGGAATCTGGTGCTCTAAAAACTGAGCCATCCTGCCGCACACTACACTGCACACAATATTCAGTTATATACTAACTAATTTTACTTGGTTAGTCTATTTTTCATTAGGTGTAGCTCATATGCAACCACTTAGATCCAAAGTTCCAACTAACCATCCCCAATATGTCATTACTGAACAGACACCACACTACATGGGGAAGTGGTATTGGAATGAACATTTATATAATTAAACGAAAATTGGTTGTGCGGGTGGTGATAACAATTATTATAATCAAGATTCCGATCCTGGTATAATCACCTCGCCCACTACTTACTTACATCGGTCGGTATAAACTAAAAAATTTATAGTCTGCGGCAAATTCTGGCCAGCACGCGATGAGTTCCCAATAAGGACGAAACCAGTCTACTGAATGAATTGCCTTTTCTACACTTTACAATTCTTATTTTTTACTGACCTATGAAAGTAATTAAAGGTTCAGGTGCTTATATAAAGATCGCAACCTTGATTATAGTAATTGTTATCACCGCCCGCGCAAACAATGTTGGTAATTTATATAAATTTTCATTTCAATACCACTTCCTCATGTAGTGTGGTGTCTGTTCAGTAATGATAGATTGTGGATGGTCAGTTCGATAAATAGACTAACCATATTACATTAGTTATTATATAACTGAAATTTTTTTTGTGTTCTGTGCGGCAGAGTGGCTCAGTTGTGAGAGCACCAAATTCCGAAGCAGACGTGTCCAGGTTCGAGCCCTGTCCGCGGAAAATACTTTCCAGTACGTGACGAGTTCTCAATATGGACGACATCAGTCTACTGAATGAAATGCCTTCTTTACTCTTTACAATTCGTAGTTTATACTGACCTATGTAAGTAATTAATGGGAGAGGTGTTTATATAAAGATTTCAACCTTGATTATAATAATCTTTAACTATTGAGCAGAGACTACAATTGCGTATATCTTTCAGATTACACTCGCTATTTTAACAAACACCAAATTTATAATTTGCAAATAATACACCAAGTCAAAACTAGTTTTCTTGTAATTTAAACGCGTTTCAAAGTACTTCCAAATTTAGAGTCAATATTTGGTCATTATTCTCAAAAACGAGAAATATTTTTTCCCTGTCGTGACTTTTAGTAACGCATTGTACAATGGACAGAAGCGTTTTCGTTTAATTTATTTACTGATTAGCTGGATGAATAAACCGTATAAATATATTTGGTCTAAATTGAAAACGGTAAGGAAAAATATTAGTCGATTAGTTCAAGTAGAAAACAAACAGATAAATATAATTTCAATTGGTGAGATAATATGTCATTTTAAATAACAGTGCATACGAAAATATTTTCGTTTATGCAGTTCTTGATAACATCTATTTATATAAATGGCCGTAAGGGTGTTTTTCTTTAAAATGTGTGCAAATAAATAATTGAAATGCATTATGTTGTCTAGCCACCTATTTAGCATGATAAATATTATTTAATTATAAATGAAATCGAAAAAAACAATTTTATACTTCACGCGCATAATCATTTTCTTATTAAAAGATGATCTTCGTAATATGTCACCAGGTAAAATACTGAGCGCCTAAATATTATAAATTCTCTTCCTTTTCCTTTGTATAGCGACTATTCGGATTAATTTTTTTGATTAAATCAAATAATTTGTCATCATTCGCACAACTGCCATAAACAAAAATGTATATTCAAAACAGTGGCTGCAATATTTTACATTACACATTGGTTAGCTATTATTTAGTTCTAACATGAGCATAAACAAATCGGCCCTGCGCATGGCCAAAGAAAATGTAATGTTTTGACCATCTTTTCAACTTTATCGCTGGCGATTTGAAGCGATTTCATATCAAAACGACTTAAGTCAACTAATCTTTCCAAATCCGCTTCAAACGGATGAAATTAGGAAACTAAGCACATATCTCCAAATGTCAACTGTGTGAAATTTGTCGCAAAAATTGCGACTTGGGAAATTCGGATAAAGTTACTCCTTCATTGGTCAAATTAATTAGCAAAGAGGTGATCTAGAGACGGACTTTGATCTGGTTTATCGGATGAGATTGGTAAAGAAGACCTTATCAGCGGGCAGCCTGAACATCTGTGAAATTTTTAACAAGTTAAATTACGCGAAATCTTGATATCTTCAATTGTTTCAATTTGATATGGGAACATATTTCAGTACCGACACAATAAATGAAACGATATCTTGTGTGCGTCAGAATGCAAATGTATATTACACAAATTTTAGAACAAATAAAATCAGCAATAAAATGCTAGCCAAGTTATTTTGTTTTGATATTGGTCTACATTGCAATGTCCAACTTCATAGACAAAGTGGTGTTTTTTGGATGAACCATGCTTTGGCATTGATCAGGAATGATATCTATTTGAGCAAATTTGACCAAATATTTCACTTTGAATTGGTGAATTAAAAATTGACGTCGCTTGTGTGAATGATAAATATTTGAGCCGTAAATTCATTTGCATGCAAAAATTGCAATAATTTGCATCATAATAATCTCTGTACAATTCAAGTAGAAGAAGATGATAAATTGGCATTTCCAGATGCACTGCTCAATCAGAGAGTTGATGGCACATTACGCCTATTGGTTTTCAACGACAAAAATGGACTGTGCAATAAACAGATGTTAAGGGTTACTGCCAGAAAAAATAAAAAAAAAGGTTAGTTAGGACATTTTGCAATAGAGCATTGTGTATTTGTTCACCATACTACTAGCAAACTGAATAAGATTCCGTGTGCAATATCCTTATTATTAATGGAAAAAATGAATTAGATAGAATTGCAAAGATCGTATTGTGTAAGACAGCTGGATGTGAATGTTTGTTAAGCGGATAAAACAACGGTTTGTGTATTGTTGAAGCTTTGAGCAAAAAAATTTCCGGAATGTGCATCGGACTTCACATATTTTGAAGATTAATTTTTTTTAAACTTCTTCCAATAATATCAAACTTCGTCTACCTGGTACGTTAGATGACCTCGGTGGTATATCACTTTCATTATCGAAGCACACACCTAGTTCTTGTATTAAGATAAAATTGATATTGCATGTCTATTTTTAAAAATTTATATATTATGTTATGCAAAATAAGCCACAGACTAACATAACACTTAAAATTTTAAATAAGGCTGAGGTACGCAAAAGCACTTACCTAATAATTAGCTCTAGATTTAAATCGCCATTTTTCAGTAGGGTATTAACAAGCACAAATTACCCTAGATTATAGATTTTTTTTGTATTTGACAATGTTATTATAATTGTCTCTGATTTATAGATCAATGGATGTAGCACATTTACGCCATTGCTTTTATACCCCATAAATGTTTTTCTAAAAGCTCACGCATAATTGTGCAATTATCGTTTTACAAATGTTTTGTCTAACGTAGAGAATGATGGAATTAAATAAGTAAAAATCTCAGAATGTAATTTGCACTGTAATTTTCATGGGTCAAACCAATATTCTCATATATATATATATATATATATATATATATATATATATATATATATATATATATATATATCTTAATACTTTACGTAAACAATTAAATTAAGATGTACTTTATATAAATGAAGATAATAGACATATAGATAGACTACAGGAGAAGGTAAGATCATTAACTCAAATTTTTGGTGAAAGATACGAAATTAATACCTCTGCCTGGCGATTTTCACAGAAAGAAATAAAAGCCCGTTGGGATCTTGGGCTAAATAATAGTTCGTGAATCCTCAAGAATTATTGTCATTATTCAAATTAATAGTTATAAACAGTCTTTTGCCGACAATTAATGCATATTCGATAGTACATTCGTTATTCCGCACTTAGTAAAAAAAATGTTCAAATAGGACCAGAAGTCTGAATCAAAATCAGTACAAAAGATAGTAATAAACTCATATAAACATGAGTTTCGTGTTTACTGGCGGCTCATTTGTATAAGTGTACGGATGTGCTGGAGAAACAAGTGTTCAGTCGTAGTTCTAGTCGTCAATTTTGCTGAAATCTAGAAATCCAATGTGTTTGTAAAATGTACCGACTCGGCAACCATAGTTTTGGTATTCTATACCAAAATAGTAACCATAGTGTTGGTAAATTTTACAGCATCGGTGCATATATTTTAGAATTGGTTGGCTTTGAAGTCTCATTGTCAAACATGTTTTATGAACTTAACGCTACATCTGCTTCTATAGACATGCGTATATGAAATGGTATTGTCTAATTGGCCGACATTTTTTACGAAAATATACAGTGGGCATAGGACGCAATACCACCTTCTGCTGCTGAATCGCCTGTAAACACGGAAAGTAAATAAAAATGCGATTATGGCCTAAGTTTGTATATATTTCTGGCCCTTTTGGAATTAATTTGTTGTTTGATGCGCCACACTTAATCTACGAATTTCAAGAATCAGGATAAAATACATTTTTGACCTTTTAATTATGGAAATCATTTTATTTAATTGAAAAAAATGTCTTGCTATTTAGTTAGACATGTTAATAAAACTGCAGGTTTAGATGGTTTTTTTAATGTATATATTAATATCTTGCAAATTGATTTTGGAAATACTTAGTAGGCTCCCAAAAAATTGAAAATAGAGGAACCAGGCAACATGAGAAATGTCGTACAATGTCATTAGTTAACTTAAATATGTCATCGACCAATGGTTTTTTCACTAAATGGTTTAGAAGTTTATGTTGGAGAATACCTCAAAAATCTCAATGGCTAAAATATTGATGAATTGTCTAAATAGAACCCAGATATGGTTGAAAATATCTAAAAGTTGTTATTTTCTAGATACTTTTATTACATATTTCTGACAAGATATACATCGTTATACTGAAATGAATTGATCATATGAGAGTTATAATGTTTACTTGTCTGTTTTTTTTAAATTCGTTAATGACTATTGCTATGTTTTTGTTATTAAGTCATAAAAATCCTTATTCTTAATTCAATTAATCCATCTTGAATAGGATCCAAATTCTATATTCTATGAAATTAATACACTGGCGGATATGCAACTCTTAACAAAATGTAAAAACGAATATTTTAGAGCATCAATTACAAACTGTCATCGATGGACTATGTAATGTAAGACAAAAGCGCAGGTCAACAGGTAGTTAATTGGTATAGAAGATTATGAGCAGGGAAATAAGATTACATTTATATCAATTAAGTACAGCACAAGAGCGATTTTACAAAAAAAACATGCATATAAGGCCGCTTCATACTTCATCATATAGAAAAATCTCTCCCTTGGAAACACACATAAAGTCTTGGAAAAAGTGACGTAAATGCTAACTCACTCCATAAAATATATAATCCGAGTCTGTAAAGTAAACAAACATTATTTCTGGTGTCGAAAAGGTCCTTGGTACTAATAATATGGTTGCCGTGTTGGTACTTGTTACCGACACGATAGATTTAAATTGTACGCTATTGTTCACCAAAATCGAGAGTTATAACTATTTCTGAACACATGGTAATCCGGTTAATCCACACACTCTGGCCTTGGTCGATATCAGCTCTCAAATTTTGCGGTAATCATGGCATCATTCAATTAAATATAGAAAAGTTAGATATGCTTTTTGACGGAGAACTTGCATATATGCAATTATGTAATAGGTGTTGTGCATCTAGTAACAAATTAATTCAATTATGACCAGAAGGTTAAAACATAGAAAGCATGAACGTAAAGTATAATCTCGTGCAAATTCGTTTCGTGCTTACAGGCGACGTATCAGTAGGAGTCGGTATTAGTTTATGTAATTGTTAACTTTTATCTTTCAAGAATCGAAGTAACTTATTGAAGTATGCGAGAAAAACATAAAACAGCAGGCAAATTTGATCCCAATCATTGTTCATAAAAATAGAGGTCATACTTTTAATTGTAATTTTTGTTAACGGATAGCTCTATGTCAATGAAACACTTTTAAAAGATTATGTAGGTTATCTTTAATAATAAAGTGTCCAAAGAAAATAATTTTGGCTCCTTCGCTCCAAATTATATTGTGCCTAATTATTTATATAATGCCGATAAATGTTAGGAGATTCGGTTAGGAAATATCGAATGACCAAAATTAGCACTTCTCCTAAATAATTGATAATTACTCTATGTTGTTTGTTCGTATCCAATAGATTCCGATAAAAGATAAATATATTTATTTAAAATTCTAAACGCGTTCACTGTGCAAACTCTTTATTCTCGTGTGAGCTGCTATCACTCACTTACGTACGGCAGATCTTTAATGTAGGTGATAGAAAATACCTTTACCACCGTGTATGTAAATTTACAATATTGATTATATTCCTGTACGATTGTGAATTAAAAATATTTAGGCTAGCAATTTATCACCTTCATTTTACGTTGATAGACATAAATATGTATAGAAATTAATTAAAAGCGAAGCTATATTGATAAATTATATTTGTTTATACTAATAATTTGAGTATAAGGAGCATGGATTAAACAAAGACGCATGGCAGGGCAAGTCAAAATGACATGAGGAAACTACGTTCGCATACGGACAAAATATAATTTTAAAGCAAAGGAAATTATAATAGAAAGGCAGAACCTATTATACATTTTGGAAAGGAATGTGGGCCAATTGGACGGTACAATCTTCTATACGAATATGTAAACCTGGAGTGGTGAAGATCACTTCATATAAGGTCTTCGACAAAGAGACTTAAAAACCAACTTACTATATATAGTATATGCCAAGACTGTAAAGGGCAAAACCATTATGGGTTTTGAGTTGGTACCTGATACCAACACGATGCTGAAGTTCATCAAAATTAAGAAATACAACTATTTCAGAACATATTTTACTCCTGAAAATCCATACTCTTAGGCCTTTATCGATATCAGGTATCACATTTCGCGGTATTATTTGTTGTTCACCTAGTAACAAATTTGTAGTTTTTTAAGAACTGAATACAGAACGCAACCTGTCTTTTATATATAAACATATATCATGCAAGTTTTCATTATATAACATTTATTTCTCCGCATTACTACCATGCGTTTCATCTTATGAAACTAGTTTTTATTATTAAATCGAAGCCTATGTAGCACCGGGAGCCTTATATCATATTATTTGTTGTCATTAAAAGAAGCAGATGTAGATTATACCGTAAACCGGCTAATTACCGATTAACAAATTTTTTAAGAATTGCACTTTCTTCAAACATATAGTCAAATACAACGTACGCGAGATGACTCGGAGTTTGAGCAGTGTATTAAACTTTGTTTTCCTTAAGTATGCACCACGAAATGATCCAAGCTTTTCAGTTTACCCTCGTGCACCCATGACGATTATGGAATGTCGAAACACGTCAGTAAGTATAACTGACGGTAGTTTAGCTATGTTGGGCGACTCAATAATCACATTGGGATTAGTGTTATAATAAAGCTGGCAAAATTGATTTGAAGAATGGTAGAAACATCTTTCTGGAATTATTTCCTGCTAACAACGATTTTGATTGTTGTCTACTAGATCAGCTGCATTCGCAAACATGCTCGGTTAGTTTTTTGATAAAAATTGGCATCAACAAATCCTATCATATATATATATATATATATATATATATATTATCTATATATATATCGAGTGTTTAAATTTATGCATCGATCTTAATCTATCTTTCATACCGCAAGAAGTGAAATTTATATCACTAACATGTTTTAAATACACACATGTACGGGATTATATATGAGTTCTTCATCTCGCAAACTTATGTAAAGCATTTGTCTATGCTTGTGTTTATATGTGTCTGGGCGATAATGTTAATGATTTAAATTTCTTGAAGGAAAAGATTCTTTTCTCTTATTTAGGGAGTAATAAATTTCCATAAATAAATCGTTCATTAACTGTCAGTAATGAGCAGGTTGGTGGAGTTTTTCATAAGTTCAATAAAGCTATAATTAGATAAATCTAAATATATATATATATATATATATATCTAAAATCAGTATCTCTTTATATATAAATTGAAAGGTAAAAAGATATAAATATGTAAACATACAGAGAGTGTGAGAAAAAAAGAAATCAATCAATTGCGTGCGTCACCTCGAGTTTAAGCTCAATGACCAGAACATGTCTTCTGCTATATATATATATATATATATATATATATATATATATATATATATATATATATATATATATATGAGCTAATCATGGCATGGAAAATATATTTAATCTGCTAGATAAGTTTCGTCTTCATTCTCCGCTTCTTCGTAATATCCAGAATTACCTCTGAACTAAATAAAATTCAGGAGAATTTTATTAAAATCCGGTAATTATATCCCCTTAGACACACCAGAAAGACATTTTCATTTATAAATCAAGATACGCTTCAACCGAACATCTCCAATCGGTAATTTAAAAAAAACGGGCATCATGAAAAGTGTTAAATTTATTTATTTACCTATGTTCTTCTATTCTTTGATCTCCTTCTCTGCCTCTCCCTCGCTCTCTTTCTATTTCTCTTTCTCTCTCTCTATAAATATATATATATATATACATTATACTTTCTTTCGTTATGCATATTTATAATTGTTGATGTCGGCTTACACACACAGTTTTTTATCCTGAACTATATCTACGTTGATCTCTATGCTCCGTACATAAATGAAACCTTTTAGATTGTGCTAATCCTGTCTAGCTTCACGGTGGGATAAATTTACTGGGTATCTATTAAATCTAAGGAGATTAATCTAAAATTGCTATCCTTTATAATGTAACAAAAAAAATCAATTTAAAATTGAGTTTGCTTTTATAGATAATTAAGTGCCAATTAAATGTACCTTCTTGTGTAATACATGATGACATTCGCTGTTCATCCCAGATTAATTGAATATATCTCAAAACTCAATTAAGAAACGATTAGCTATTTCTTAGTACGTAGGGCTTTAAACGGAACGATATATATATATATATATATATATATATATATATATATATATATATATATATATACATATAATGGAAGTTTCTAATGAGCTATTTTTCGGGTAATTTTATTAGAACGCCTACCTGAACTAACTCCCTCACACTCTTGGCCAATTTTGGTCGTGCGCGTCGGAAGACATTTATAATAAAGGGCGAGGTTTTTTATACTTTTTAAGTCTAATCAATTTTATTATGTCATAGCAAATTAAAATTGATTTCTCGCGTTTACTTTCTGTCACTCCTCTTCCTTTCACCCCATGTACTATCGCCTTCTTGTCATGCTTTCAGCCTACTATTATTACCTTCACTCGACGTTTTACACTCGCTGATTTACTAGCACACTTTGTCATCAGACTCGCAAAGCAATAGTGATCGCTTAATTCATTAATGAAATACCTATGGCTGTCAGCCTATTTTGTTACCACAGATCATTATCATGGCCTACCAAGGCAATAGTTTACGCGCATCTACGCCAAAGAACACTAATTAGAGTACAGGACAGCCATAGCAGTGAAATAGAAGGTGTTGTGCGCATCCGCCTCTGATCTAGTGCTTTCTTTTTTAATGACATTTTCTAGTAAATGTCGCTAACGGCCATTTCCAGAGCCACCAGAAAGAAAAAATCTTGTGTGGACAAGTGTTGTACATCTAGAGGGCTAGACAATTTTATTGATTGGCACTACGCCAACAAGAAAGCACGCAAAGTAACATGAATTTTATCTAATCGCTTGCTACCCCAGTTCATCGGTTATGTAAACACATAGCATTTCCTACGCAACATACTCTTACTCCCTCGCTACCTGCATTAGATAGCGCCTGGCTTTCCCGGTATTTGTCTACAATGACTGTCCTAAAACGCTGCCGGGCAATCTTTAACGCATAATTTATTTATCGCATTCATACTGTTATAAATTTCTCGGTGTTGCCGCAGGTGGTATCAGCAACAAACGCCATTGACTTCAACATAGCAATTGCCACACCCGTGTTCTATTAATCTACTTGTTGACACCAGTCTGCTTCTAGATCAAAAACAAAACAATAAGAAGCGCATAGGTGGGGCTCTATAGAGACTTCTTAACATTCGTATCTCCTCTGGTTCCATCACTATGCATGGCATTTGGCGGCGAATATTTATAACGATCCTCTGCACGGCCACATATACTAACTACATATGTAACGTTGCGAAACATTCTCGATCGAGCGTTACTCAATTACGGAATAATTCGCGATTATATCGATATGCATAATTTTTTTTTTAGAAATTAGAACATCTTCTAATATAAAGTACATGTTTGAAGTGGATAATGACCAGTATTTTTCGAGAATATTCCTCTGCAAATTACATTCCTTCAGTTAAATAAATTCTGGGCTTTCATTTGATTAACTGGCTGAGAATTAGGGTGATTTTCATTTTTGCCTCCATTTCAGGTTAGTTTTTTATTACGCTTTGATTTGCTAGTGCATTTGAATGTGTCTGTGTCCGTGTAAGTGTGCGTTTCCGTGCATGTGCATGGGTTATTCTTATTGGAATACAAAGGAATGTTTGAGATACGGCTGCACTTGCGGATTGAGTTCCGATAAGAGTTTCGCTTTTTTGGCTTTTGTCTAACTGATTGCTTTTTACCCGTGTGTTATCTTTCTTATCGCACGGTTCATTTTGTTTATTTTGTCCCGCCCCCCCCCCCGACTAACAGCGCAGAGTTTACAGATCGTCTTTTTGGTCGCTCATAGGCTTGTGCATTTTTTATCACTGTTCCTGATGATAGTGATGCTGATTTTGCTGCTGTGTTTGCTTTAATTTCCCTTCAATCAGACCGAATATTTGTTGATGCTTGTCCAGTGTTTGATTGGGCTCGCCTAGGATTCAAGATAACTGTTGTTGGTTTGTGTGGATTGTAGCCAGTCGATTAAAAATAGTTTCAATGTGTAGGCCGAGTATTTTTTGACTTGTTTAAAGGCGTTCGTATATGCATAACAATTTCCCGGACTCCATTTTTGAGCAAAACTAAGAAATTCGTTAAATTGCCTGTGTGAGAATTTTGAAATACATGCTCCGAAATAGTTGATTTTTATGAAGGTACGAAGAATTGTTAGGCAATTCTTGTGGAAATTGTCGACAGAATCTGTTGATCAATTGCATTTTCATATGGCCGATATATATGCTACCGCAACCACGCAATTCTTTGTAGGCTGTAGGTAATTATCACCTTTGTACGAGGAAAATTTGGCTGAGTGATACGAATTGAACCCTGTCCAAATATTAGGGTAAAAGTTCGCTTCTAAGTGGCAAATTTATGAAAGCATATTTTTTCTTACCTCTTTATCACGAATCGAACTTGATCTTATGTTGATAAATAAAACCCGTTTTGGGCCGTTTTCCATTTGTAAGAATTTCTTCTGTCATACTAGGTCTTCCACGATCATTTGTTCAGAGAAGATCATTCTGATGTCAAATCATTACTTTATCCCCGAGTTATTTGGGTGTCTATGTAGAGAAATTTGTTATCATTCTACACTTTTAATGGATTGTTTCATGATTTTGGCTACATTTGCTGCGTCTGGAATGATCAGTATATTATCTGTATACCTTTTGTACAGTATCCACTGGTCAATTATACTTTTCACGGTCATTTGCTGAAGTTGGTGCAGGTATATATCTGCCATGAGAGATGGCATTCAGCTTCCAATAACTGCAACTTGGAGCTGCCGAAACTACGTACATTCAATTGTAAAATTTCACATTTCCTGTGCATAATAATATATTCATTTGAAGTCAATAATGTATATTGGATGATCTTGAAACCAATTTCCAATAAGGTCACACAAGATAGTCGGTTTTTTTCAGGAGTTAATATGAATTACCATTCATGTGAGGCAAAATTTTTTTCCTTCAATTTTTATTCACTTAGATCATTCGCTAGCTCAAAATAATCCTAGACGTTATTTGTGTTAATCACATTTCGTTTTGGTTGATGTTGTAATGTGCCAATTCAGACGGATTACGTTGATGTGCATTAATTGATAACATAATAAAGCGCTTCGGAGGAGCTCATGGGACTGTTATGATTTGGTGATTTTTGATTTGCTATACGTCTAGCAAGGTTTATTCTGACTGCTTGCATAATTTTAAGTTCTTCAAAGTGTCCTGAACTGGGTTTTGAATTACTCAGTAAAGATAAAACATATTTGTCCATATTTTGCAATATCATATTTATTGTTGCTTAAATATTTGTTCAGCCAGCATTTATTTTGTTGTCCGATTTCCTCGAAGTAATCTAATCATTAGCCAATTTGTTAGTTAATGTGTGTTCTTGTACCAAAATATATATTATGGAATATTCGAAGGCAACCAAAATTATAAAATTATTATAGAGCGGGGTTAACCTTATACCTGTAAGGATATTAAAAGTTATGCTACTCTGTGGGCGCCAAATTTCTGGAAGAAACGAATTTCTTCAAATCGTGCTTTCAATCAAATTTAGTGCAACAAAGTTCCCACTCGTTGATTAATGCCATCGAAGACAACCAATCAAAAGTGCAAGACGTCGAGAATAATATTTAATCACTCTTTTAACAACTTACCTGTTAGAAAATGTGTGAAATAAATGTATTTGCATATAAGCAAATTACGTTGATAAGAATAACTCCTGATAAAGTTTAAAAAACCTCTGGGCAAATTTCTTATTCAACCCAAGTTCCCTATTAGTCCCGTTGCATTTATTTATAATAATCTTTAGATTATTTTGTCAATACTTAAGTAAGTATTACTCTCCTTAGGTGAAAAATTCTGCATTTTTCCTAGACGTCTGAGCGAACGCAACACCGTTAACTTCCAGACTGGATGTGAACGCTTTTCCAACGATTTAAAAAATGATATCATCCTAGAGACTCTCAATCTGCAATAACTAAATACGTACTAGAACAGTACAGAACAAATTTAAGAGCCTACAAAATCATTCCAAATAAACAGAGAAAGTTTTAAGACTTACCAAATCCAACAAAGGGTCATGGCTCGCTATACATAAAGCCGATTTTGATGCTATGATGATAAATGAAATCATAAATGATTGATCAAAACTCAAACAAAACAAAATAGGGATGGTTACCTAAAAAGAATAATAAAGAAAGAATAAATATAATTTTGAAAAATATGGAGAAACACGTTTCATTTTTAAAGAATGAATGCGAAAAAATATCGGGACTGTTTGGTGAAACCAGAGAAAGTGAATCCCGTAATACTGAACGTAAAACAAAAACTTCGTAAAACCATATCGTCAGGTTTACATCCGATACAAACTTGTGTAACAACTGTCGACGCATGACAAAATAAACCAGCTAAACTACTTTGCAAACTGCGTCAACTACTACTTTACTTTTACTTTACTTTACTGCGGCTGACTCCTTTTGGAGGATAAGCCGGCTCCATTGAAATTCATAGATTGTGACATTTCATGGAGTTTCTTGGGAATTTGGTACAAGTGGTGTCCCCTCACCACTCGGCTTTTTGATCGAGAACGCACCTCTAGCCTTTGCACATCCAAGCGCAGTCTGCAAGGCAGCAGTAAGTTGCATGGTTGCCGGTGGCTGTTGAGAGCTTATTCGCCATTCGGAAGTACGGGGTACTGTCCAGGAGTCCATGTAATCCTGTGGCTGTTGAACCCTTTGTGGCGGGAACACACGCCGAGTCATGGTGCCGTCGTCGGGCT
Source organism: Eudiplozoon nipponicum (assembly GCA_029291075.1). Lineage (NCBI taxonomy): Eukaryota > Metazoa > Platyhelminthes > Monogenea > Mazocraeidea > Diplozoidae > Eudiplozoon > Eudiplozoon nipponicum. Next base: position 35,335 of record JAQBSW010004337.1, read on the forward strand.
CATGTGGTATTTTATAGGAGATCCGATTGCCGGTCGGAGATCCACCACGCCCTGGTGGCACCACCGCCATAGCCCCGTTAGCCCATGTACGATCGGCCATCGAAACATGGTTGACACCGTCGTACCACGTTGAGGAGGGGATGGACTTTACGACGAAAAATCATAAACACAAACATCATCAAGGACTCTTTCGAGTTTGCATATGAACTTAATGGAGACATTGTCAAAGAAAACAAAATAGCCTCACATGAAGTTTCTTCCTAACTTACGAATATTCCAATGAAAAAACCAACGATTCTCTTGTGTGACCTGATTATGCATGATTTTTATCTTTTTCCAATAGACAGTAATGGTCTCAAAGATTAGATTAACATGAAAATAAAAAGGTCAATTTACATTTGAATGAAAATATTTCTGACAGTTCAATGTTACAGCTTTGAAAGCTGCATTGCACCTCTCCGGGCAAATGTATACTTGCACCAACTTGATTCCACGTGCCTGACACTTATCGGTGCATACTGTAGAATAGGTATATCAATGATCTACTGTTGTTCATTCAGTGTTAGCAAACCCAGTTGTAATGACGAAAAAACTCTAATGAAGAGGATCCAGAAATTAAATTCGCTCTCGAGGTAAAGGAAGTCAACTCATTTCCCTTACTGGATATTCGACACATTCGAGAAGTAAATGTTGCTTTAACATTGGGAATACATGAAGATATTACTTTCATCGGGAAGTAAATCTCCATAAATAAAATTAATTATCAATCTAGCTACACGAAATCAGGTAGATCTGTTCTGAACACAAGGAATCATGTTTAGTCTTGCCCTAATCTTAAGAAACAGCCATTCATAGTTCCAACTAGGAATGTTTCAAATTAATATAGATAGATCAGTTTGAAAGGAGAACACCAATATTGCCATAATTTGAATAGGAATATGTTCTGTGTATTATCACGATCCTGATTGTACCACTGGAGATGAGGTATCTAAGTTGAAATTTATCAACTATATCTAGGGCAAATCAGGTGACATTTGGTGGGGAAAGTCGTGTCCCAATAGGTGAGATATTAACGAAAATTGGTAGATTTAAAAGAATAAAAGAACATAATTTGGTACAATAATGTTGGTATCAGTTACTAACACAATGGCCATAGTGTTAGTATCCTTTACAGACTCGGTATATATATTATATAGTGAGAGTTAGCATTGAAGTCGTATTGTCGTTGACTTCAGATTATGTTAGCTTCACTATTACAGGTTTACACATTCGTCTAGGAGATTGTACCGTCCTATTATTCCACATTCTTCTTCCAAATATATAGTGGTTAAAGGGCGTAATACCGGCTCCTATTGATGAGTCGCCAGTAAGCACGAAACGAATGTGCCTTTGGTTTATCCTTATGGTCACAATTGAACTAATTGTTACTAGGTTCGCAACACCTAATTCACACATGTCGGATAAACTTACATTTGTTAAAACCTACAGATCTACAATATCAAGCGGACATCAAACATAGTTAGAAAGAAGACATCGCACACATGGAAATTGGAGTCCTACTTTGAAATACGTATCTGCAAAAACAAGTGTGCACTAACTTCACTTCCCGTCTGACACCATAAGCGGCAAGTATGCATTAGGTGTTGCGAACCTAGTAACAAATTAGTTCAGTTGTGACGAGAAGGATGAGCCAAAGGCAGCATGAACGGAAATTATAATCTCATGCACATTCGTTTCGTGCTTAACTATAAGCGGCAATTTGAGGTTATCATTGTGCAATTGGTAAAATATCAACTGCAAATATATTGAAGTATTAAACTTTAGAACGTCACTTAAATCAGACTTATTTTTGATTTTCTAAATATAAATTTACCATTAGCCAATTTTGTTAATAAATAAAATATTTGATAATAGAAATTCTATATCTTTCAGAATAAAAAGTGCTAACGCTCGATTACTCAGGACTGGTTGATTATCAGCGGCTAAATCCGACTACATGTCTGTCGCATGAAGCAGTTTACCAAGCGCATAAAAATAACTGTCCCTAGGTTCATATTTTTATTTCTATCGAATGACCTATTGAGCCATAATAATTGCTAATAAAAGGTTGTTATTCTCGTTTTGCATATATTAAATATAAAATAGTGACTGCCCTTCAAACTATGTAAGCGAATTTGAGATAAACACAAATCTAATTTTATTTAATAGTTTGCTCAACATATAAAAAAAGCGTCAGTAGCATGAATTACTGAATTTTCAATTTTCACAGTCCTCAAAACACCCAGATTGAACGCGAACTATCAGTCGTCACATCGTAATGATCACACAGATTATGGAAATAAAATATAATTCTCTCATTTCTTGTAATCTCGCACAATTTAAACTAGGTTTTACTATCGGTCGTACCAGTTCGATGCAGTAAAACCGTAAGTAAGTTTCAACTTACACCATAAGTATATAAGTTTAAAAAAATGATCAATCATTGACTACGTGGGTGGTGATAACAATTTTTCAAATCCAGTTCGCCAACTTGTTTTCCACTTGATTTCACCAGTGGCAAAACAGCATAATTAATGTTATTAGTACTTACTGCCGTGTTTTGAACATCCATACTCCAAATCAATATGCGCAACCAGTGATTTTTCTAAAGAACTCATATGTTGTCGACTGTTCGTTTTCCCTGATTATAAAGAATTAAACGACATTGTTTATTTGGATTCAATATGCAGCAAAATGTTGCATTTCTAATTTAATCCAGTTCATATAAATCTAGTTTGAGAGATGCAAGCAAGCAGAGAAATATCGAAGAAAAGCAATTCTTCACATAATAAATTGTGTATATCGTGTGATTGCCGTTTTTTGACTTTGTTATTTATTCAACATTTTTAAATTGACAAATTGTTAAGCATGATGAAATGATATATTGCAGCTTAAATAATCCTTAAAATTTAGTTTTACAACTCAGAAAACTTGCGTTATACCTTTCGTAATTTCGTTTCTTTCAAATATTATTCAATAAAGCCAATACCTGTATAGATAAGCATTGTCTGAAAATTGATGTCTTTGCAAATTGTGCTCGAACACAAAGTTACCACTATCAGGATTTGAAAAAATATTTAATTATATTAAAATAAATCAAATATCATGCAAATCTTCGTAGAATAAGAAACTGTCTGCGTTAGTAGATCCCTTATGTCAAAAAGCTTAATGAAAGACGCTTCTCTTAAAGCTTCAAGTTAGCTTTTTCAAGGATACAATCAGCGTAGCTACTTTAAAACGTGCTGATAATTTCGATAAATTTACTGCTCGTGTGTAGTATGTAATAAACGCGTATGAATGTTTAAAATAAAGAAGAAAAAATCATATCAAGAGTGTAAGCTTGTTGTATACGCCTTGTTAAGTCTCCACGTAGAAAATAGTCATGACCTGACAGGAAGTAACTATTTAAAAAATAAAATTATTTATGACTAAATGCTTTACAATTACCCGATTATTGCTCTCCTTTATAAGGTGGGTTTTTCAGATGTTCAAATAATTCTCTCCATCATGCGATAGTTATTTTCGACGAATATAAAAATAAAGTGTTGCAATTGAAAAGCGCAGACTTGTAAGGAAAAACATAATCATGTTGATGATGTAGACAAAACTTCTGTAAATTCTGCATATATATATATATATATATAATTTTTTTATATATATATATATGTATATATATAATTACACCTAAGATTTGCATTTGTAAACTTTCAAAGATTTCCAAAAAATTGATGCGTATTAAGAATTATGCTTAGGGGCAATATCTGTTAATCACTTGCATGCTAGTTTTCACCATATGGTGTAAAAAATAACCTTACAGCCAATTTATTAAACTCTATATATAACAAATTTGGGCCAACTGCCTAGTAAAATGATTGTTAATGTTTAATGTCAACTAATAAAAATTTTTTTGTTTAACTGACATACGACTTTTATTTCATTAAGAGTAAGGACACGTGTATTATCTCTTGTAACTTTCTAGGTAAACGGCAATGAATATCCAACAAAAATCATTCTCACGATCTCACATATATAACAAGGAAGTAACACCTCTAGAGCTAACGACATACGGAATATATCTGTATCGACTTAATAATTGCATCTTGGTCTATATAAACAGATTTCAGTTAGAATATTTAAAAACAATAATTTGCGAATATAAACATTAGAAAACCATTAAAACCTTCTTGATGTGCTATTCATAAGAGGTATTTCTGGCAATTTAGAAAAAAAAAGTTACTACAAAATAACGGACAACTTGTTATTAATTTTTAGCAGAATTTCGCCAGTGCATTAAAAATAAGAAACTTTGGCTACATTAAAATAATCTGATAAACTGGTTAGAATGGATTTGATATCCAAAAAATTTAAATAGCATAAAATATATTAATGTTTTGAACAAAAAAGTGAGTCAATTTCAATAGTAATTGATAGGATACAGAGAAGAAACGAAACAAATAGAGACGAGATATTTGAACAATTGATTTTTCGGAAATGCTGTTTGCTTTAAAAATAGTTTAAACTGTTTATTTAATTAAAATATATGCATTCAAATCGCAAGGAACTGACAAATTTTTGTTTTCGCTAGCATTAAGATGCGAATTCATTATTAATATCTAATTTACGTAATAAAGTTAAAAAAATTCGGTTTATAGTTACGCGATTTTTCAAACGATTTTGAAATGCAGAACTTAATTTATGCTGAAGGAAGGCTAAATACACCTAAGAAAGTAAACAGATTTTGTTGTAAATAGTCCATTTCCTAATAAGCATGAAATATTTGAATTGACATGAAAAATCTATAAGTAATAATCAGAATGCAGTCGAAATTACATAAGACGAAACAACATGAATGGACGTTGAACTTGAATTGATTCAGAAGCTACGCATAAAGACAAATCGCGGATTGTGTATTTGACTATATCGGTTTATAACTATGATAGTATTAACAATTTGCTTTACTTTTAGAAAAAAAACGTTTATATAACAACGTACTGATTCATGTGAAGAAAACGCGAAATATATATTTTTTATGTATAAAACATTTCCTTATATACCATGTTCTATAACATTTGTTTTCGAACAAAATATTCTATATACGTAACATTGTTAATTTCCTGCCCGTAATATGTTAAGGTATTTTAATTAACGCACAAAAATGGGCATCAGCTTAAATTTGAATGATTTTAAGAATAATTTTTTTCTATCAAACATGAATGCTACCGGAATGTTCGATTTTCCCGTACTTTTAGATGTTGATAAAAAAATGAATTGGAAAGTTTTTATTTGTCGATTTAAAAGTAACTGCATTATTTTTCCTAGTTTGTAAAATGAAACGTTTTTTTTATTCGACGATTATTATGCTAATGTGTAACCTACATTTGATGACTTACTATAGGAGATTATTGAAATAAGGCATATGCAAATGTACTGTAAAAATAATTTCTCAAAATCATTTGAAATGCTGTCAATCGTTGTCAAATTAGGCATTATAATTGGAAAGAAGTAATATATAAATAAATAAAAATATATTACGCGTTGATTATATTTATTATATTGATTCGCAGTTATTTATAGAAACACGCTAAAAACTCTGCAATAATACCATAGTAAATAGCCTCATAATTCTTTTTCAAATTTGAATGATAGAAGAATAGAATGACCATCCAGTGCATTACTTATTATCTTGAGTTTAAACAAAATATCTGGAGGAAGTAACATTTTTGAATTAATTTTTAATGTTGAAATTTAAAGTGTATTTGCATTAAACGTCGGTAAAACCATTTATGAAATAATTATATCATTATAAAGATGAATAATGTGGATAATATTCTCAGTGAGGTTTTTAATTTATATAATAATAACTATTCATTTGTAAATAAATGAGAAGAATGTAAAAAAGAAATTGTTCTTCTATCTGGAAAATTTTCTATTTCTTTTTCAAATGGAAGAGGCAAAATGAATTTAATAAAGGCTCGCATTTCACAAAAAACGCTTTTTATATCATTCTGTTTACAACTTTTAGCGGTGAGAAATGCGAGTATCCGGTATAAAAGCAGCTATGCGCTTTTTGAAAGACAGATAAATTTTCAAACAGATGTTGTCTTTCTTTCTCATTTTAACAGTAAGCATTTTTTTCTACTCCATAGGAACAATGAAACATTGTTGCATTAGATTTGCCAAATATAATAAGTTTGATTTTCCTCCTTGTCCTACGTAAACATAGATTACATTGAATGAAATATACCTAACGAATTAAATTCTCAAGATTCCTGTTTTCTGGATTAATAAATCGACAATTGACGTAGTTAATAAAATCTTCACGAATTTGATTAGAAAAATAATCGAACTCCTTTTCAACTATTTATCTGAGCTTTTTGCAAATAATTTTGTTGATTTGCCTCTGGGCTTAAATTGAGCAACTAAAATATCGCATTATATATATATATATATATATATAATATATATATATATATTTATTGTACCCTTTCTATGTACAAAAACAAAAAAGAAATTTCGTCAGACACAAAAAAGATTTCTTACACATTATCCCATCAAGTATCTACTAGTGAACATACATTTATATATAAATTGGAAAGCAAAACAAGATCGAAATATGTGAACATTTTGAGAGTGTGAAAATGGAAACAAATCAATTGCCTGCGTCATATCCAGGTCAAGCTCAATGCTTGTACGTGCTTCCTCTGTTTGCAAAAATACGGCTGCAATTTGTTTATCCATAAGGCTTCGTATGTGGCTAGCTCCCATTTGCTATTGCATTTAGTAATTATTTTGAATGCTACGTCTGGAGAATAGACGTGCGATGTTTCGACGATGTGTTGCGCAATTGCAGACGTGTATTCACCATTTGATTTAAAACAAGCGTTTAAGTTACGATGTTCTCTCAATCGAGTAATTAACCGTCTGGACAATCGGCCTACTTAAGTTGATCGACAACTTCCACATACATATTGATAAATAATATTTGATATCGATATGACTGGCTGTTTCTCTTTGATTGCTAGTAAAGGCTATATATATATATATATATACATATACTATATATATATATATATATATCGTTACCAATAAGGATAAAATCGGTTTATTGGATGATTTCCTTTTCTACATCATACAATGCTTAGTTTATACTGACAAATTTATGTACATATAGGCTAGGGTGTTTTTATCAACATCGTGTCCTTGATTGTAGTATTTCTTATTTCAAGCGACGCAACCAACGTTGGTTTAATTATGTAAACATATTATAGGTCAACAAATGCTATTCATTAATTAGACTGACATAATTCTTATTGGGAATTCATCAAGTACTTGCTAAAATCCCCGTACACACGGCTTGAAATTAAGAAAATTTCCTTGAGAGTCGTGCAACGGATGAACTGCACTTTCTATGCCATCGAGAACGTACAAATTTTCAGCGCCAAAGGAGATTTAAAATGTAGGCATATTTCGACTTTGTAGAAAGTCATTAACTATTACCTAGACTTGAAATTTTAATTTATACCGACAACGTATAAATAATGTGAATCCTTTCATAAAATTATAATTCAATACCATCTACCCAGGTGGAATGGTGTTAGTTCTATAATAGTAGAAAAGAGATAGCCAGTTAGAATTTAATGCCGATGGGGTGCCAAATGAAAAGCAAACCAAAAGCATGAAATTTGTATTCTACTTGAAAATTTCGTGTAGTGTTTGACCCGTGAAGAAACTCGTGAAAAAACGAAGAACATGGTAAAAGGGATACAAAAGAAAACTTTGGAGTCAGACTATTCGCATATACATTAGCCAAAACTCAATCTATCAATGTAAGAATATACAGGTCTGAAACATCACTCTGTCACACGATAAGAAAGATACTTGAACGCATACGGACACAAGCCTATATAGTTAATTATCCATAATAAGCATAAGATTTGCTCCAATATGTGGTTCTTCAACCTAATATAAATAGGCTGTGTAATTTTCGCAGTTAAAGGAAATTATATATAACAGATCTTCTCTAGCATGAAGATTGTCGGGAATTCGAGAGAGCTTGCTGTATTTGAGGACTGCTTGGTATTTCTACTTTATTGTAAATCACTAGGTTGTGTATTTAATCCAGCGAAAATCCAAACACTAACGTATATTGAACATGTTAACATGATTTTATTAGTTAAATGTGTTTATTTATTGAATTAACAAATAAAGGATAGGACGAAAAATGGTTTCAACTATTATGATACAGAAAATTTGAGACGGTAAATTATGTGAAATAGACTGTCTGTGATTTGTTAAACACTGTAAATATGGTTGTGATGTACTTGTGAAAACACCAACACACAACCGAAGCTTGTGTGTTAATTGTTTCATATCAGCACACTAATGGAAGCTGACTATACACAAGATTGCACTCTGCCATAACCGATTGAATTGACTGTGAGAGAAATAAAACAAAAAGCCTTGTTCTAGACTAATTATCTAATTAGACCAAATAAAGACCGTTCTAAACTTTACACTTTAATGTTACCCTAAAATTTAGTTTTCAAATTTTAGAAACGAAAATGACACTAAGAAGGAACTATGTAAAATTTATCATTTCAAAACACCCGCGGCCAAAACTCACGTCATTTTCGTCAGATTTCAATCGAATACTTTCATTTCATGGTTCTGATGCACTAGTTGACGGTAAAAAATGATGATGACACCTGTTCTTGATCTTTTTTAATTCCTGATATAATTTGGATCCGAATATGAAACTCAAACGCAGGCTTCAATCGACAAATGAGTTCCAGTTTAAGATATCCGTTGTAGTCGAGAACAAAAAATTTCGGACGAGACACGGTTTGCTATGGCTTAAGAGAATTCTGCAGCGAACTCACTATTACATAAACTTCGCTAAATTTGTCAAAAGCTTTGAAGATATAAAGAGGCGGATGGTATTCTCAGGTGGTTTGCGGACACAGACGGTTTAGAACTTGCTTCAGTTACTATATTGTGGCACGTTTTCAATTTATTCTTACTGGTCATATCTGATATTTCAATATTCGTAATCTTTGAATTACAGACTTCAAGTATACGTGGATGAACGGAGTCGAACGAGTTAATGCTCTTGGGTATAGAAATTAGAGTATACTTACGTACAGTTTAAACTGTAGACCTTATATATATGTATATATATATATATATATATATATATATATATATATATTATATATATATATATATTATTGCATTTCCGCGACGAAAAATCTCCGCCGGAATATACGACGTAGGCTCATTATATTCTGATATACTCCAAGTCATTTATCTTGATAGTTTGAACTTTTACGACCGTTAATTGTACATCTGCGCAGCATATTCATGAGAATTTAGGTGTTACTTTCGATATTGCAGCACACTTATCAATCACAAACTCGACCCGCGCGACTGGATCACTAACAATCGTTAATGACTCGGTTTGTAGTTAATACTATATGTAATAGGCACTAGCAATACTTCTTTGTACATTACTGTTGGTGGTTCGGATATTAATTCATGAAAAATCTACCTGTGAGTAGCCGTGCAAATTCCAAAAGAGTACCATTTCCGTAATTTTGTATGCAACTTCTTGTTGCATATCTCAATGTACGATGATTTAAGCACCAGCTTTCTGTAGTGACCACTTAGTTCGCCAAGCTGACGATGGACGTCTGCCAGATTTTCCGGGTGCTGATCTGCATATGATGTGTTGCTCACGATGCGATGAGTGATTGTGGACCTGCGGGCAGAACAATGAGAGACAGAAACCTTGCGGACGGTGTGTTCGCAGGCCAGACCATTACACTCGGATTCTTAGTTTCTCTTATTAGGTTAGAGACTGAAAATCAATGATTAGTGCAGCTGAGTGAGAATAAGCCATCTAAGAAGGGCCTATGGAAATTTTCCCCGTTCTATATATATATATATATATATATATATATATATATACTCATTATACAAATATATATGTATATATGCATATATATATATATAAGTATATAAGTATATATATATATATATTTAAATTTTTATATATGTATATATGCGTATATCTGTATATGATTATATGTATATATGTATATGCGTATATATGTATATATGTATATATGTATATATGCATATGTGTATATATATATATATATATATATGTATATATGTATATGTATATATGTATATATGTATATATGTATATATGTATATATGTATATATGTATATATGTATATATGTATATATGTATATATGTATATATATATATATATATATATATATATATATGTATATATGTATATATGTATATATGTATATATGTATATATGTATATATGTATATATGTATATATGTATATATGTATATATGTATATATGTATATATGTATATATATATATATATATGTATATATGTATATATGTATATATGTATATATGTATATATGTATATATGTATATATGTATATATGTATATATGTATATATGTGTATATGTACATATGTATATATTTATATATGTATATATGTGTATATGTATATATGTATATATGTATATATGTATATATGTATATATATGTATATGTGTATATTTGTATATATGTATACATGATTATATATGTATATATTTACATTTGTATATGTGTATATATGTATATATGTATTTATGTATATGTGTATATATGTATTTATGTATATATGTATATATGTATATATGTATACATGTATATATGTATATATTTATATATGTATATATGTGTATATGTATATATGTATTTATGTATATATGTATATATGTATTTATGTATATATGTATATATGTATATATGTATACATGTATATATGTATATATTTATATATGTATATATGTGTATATGTATATATGTATTTATGTATATATGTATATATGTATTTATGTATATATGTATTTATGTATATATGTATACATGTATATATGTATATATTTATATATGTATATATGTGTATATGTATATATGTATTTATGTATATATGTATATATGTATTTATGTATATATGTATATATGTATATATGTATATATGTATATATGTATATATTTATATATGTATATATGTTTATATGTATATATGTATTTATGTATGTATGTATATATGTATTTATGTATGTATATATGTATATATGTATATGTATATATGTATATATGTATATATGTATATATGTGTATATGTATATATGTATATATGTATATATGTATATATGTATATATATGTATATATGTATATATGTATATATGTATATATGTATATATGTATATATGTATATATGTATATATGTATATATGTATATATGTATATATGTATATATGTATATATGTATATATGTATATATGTATATATGTATATATGTATATATGTATATATGTATATATGTATATATGTATATATGTATATATGTATATATGTATATATGTATATATGTATATATGTATATATGTATATATGTATATATGTATATATGTATATATGTATATATGTATATATGTATATATGTATATATGTATATATGTATATATGTATATATGTATATATGTATATATGTATATATGTATATATGTATATATGTATATATGTATATATGTATATATGTATATATGTATATATGTATATATGTATATATGTATATATGTATATATGTATATATGTATATATGTATATATGTATATATGTATATATGTATATATGTATATATGTATATATGTATATATGTATATATGTATATATGTATATATGTATATATGTATATATGTATATATGTATATATGTATATATGTATATATGTATATATGTATATATGTATATATGTATATATGTATATATGTATATATGTATATATGTATATATGTATATATGTATATATGTATATATGTATATATGTATATATGTATATATGTATATATGTATATATGTATACATGTATATATGTATATATGTATATATGTATATATGTATATATGTATATATGTATATATGTATATATGTATATATGTATATATCCATCTATGCGTATATGTATATATGTATACATGTATATATTTATATATGTATATATGCATATATGTATATATGTATATATGCATATATGTATATATGTATATATCCATATATGTATATATGTATATATGTATATATGTATATATATTTATATATGTATATATGTATATATGTATATATGTATATATTTATATATGTATATATGTATATATGTATATATGTATATATGTATTTATGCATATATGTATACATGTATATATGTATATATATATATATGTTTATATATATTTATATAAATCAGGTGTTGTAAATATAGAATAGCTCCTAAATATTGTATATGCCAATACCACGAGATTAGAGCCACTTATCTAATTTTACATTCCATATATATATATATATATATATATATATATATATATATATATATATGGAAAGCAAAATTAGATATGCGGCTCTCACCTCTCGTAGTGGCATATACATTACACTTGACAGGAAGTGTCGCTGCACATTTTCTTTGCAGTCACGAACATTATTGATAAAATAACAGAAATAATGCAATTTATTTAGCTGTCATTAAAATTTAAATTTTATATAAACATGGCGTTAAGTGAACAAAGAGAATCCGGTAGATTTGCGAATTCGCTGTACAATTACGATGTAATTTTTTACGTGTAGATAAAAATGTAAAAATATGATTGATATCCTGAATTTATATATATAGAGTATATATACATCGTGGGTTTTCATTTGATTTTGTGGGTGACAAGATGTATGACATTCGGTTTTATTTCTATTTCTTATTTAGGCTGATTATAAATGAATATTTATTTAAGATGTGGTTATATATAAATATAAATGTATAAATATAAATAAATAAAATTTAAATAAAAAATAATAAATAAAAAAATAAAATTAATATTATATATATTTTTTATATAAGCATAGATATGTATATGGTCATGGCACAGATATGTATAGGGTAAAATAAATTTGTACATAATATGAGTTTAAGGATGAATTTATTTGAGATACGATTCGTTAGTGTAGGCTACGTATTTGGTCTTGCCCAAAAGATAGGACAATGCAATTTTCTTTAAACAATTTTTTAACCGGGGAATTTGAGGTTAATAGCAAAATTAAAATAAAAATATTTGTTGATCCTTTTACGCGTCCGGAACAGAAATTAAAAAATATGGACATCATGGATAGGTGTGTATATCAATCCATATGGTTTGCTTATATTTATTCTATTAATGTCTCTTTAATAGAGTACACGAATGTCTATATAGGCTGTGTTGACGGAAAAGGAGGTGACATGGATAAGTTAGGGAATATATTTGATTATAAAAATATTTATGAAGACCGGATATTAGGGCAGACAATAAAAAATACTTTAGGAATTAAAATAAATATAAGTAGATCTGTCTTGAATGAGGATGCCACATTTACCACAAGTTTCTTTTCCTGTGCGTATGGTGTCAACTCTGAAGATGGAGTTGGAAATTTAGTCCCGAAAATTCGGAAAAAAGAGTGGAAAATCTTGTTCCAACGTCATTTTTAGACAAGCAGTTGATGGAGGGCTTTAAGATGAAGAGTCAAGTGAGAATCCATCAATCAAAGCCAATAATCGGTTAACCTAGAAACGTAAAGGAGTCAAGATTTTACCGACCTACGAGTTATATCAATTTTCCCCGAACAAGAAATATGCAGTGAAATCCACAAAAAGAAGGACAGCACTGAGCATCAGTGCTCAGCATTTAAGTAATAATTAAATCCGATCGTATGCCTGTTCAGTGTATTCAAGTGGGCATTTGTCCTTGCCTGGATGTCAGTATACTGTTGTTGGGTTTTGTTTATATATATATATATATATATATATATATATATATATATATATATATATATATATGTGTGTGTGTGTGTGTGTGTTTGTGTGCGAATGAATATATATCGAAATTATAATATTTTTATAAATATGCTGTTGGTGCAATCTAAATACTGTTTAAGATCGTTAATTCAGTTCGTCAACCAAATTTTTATTTACCTTTTTGCTTGCCAGAATTGCTGCGGCCCGGACTTTAACTTATCCACTACGCCACTACAGATGCATTCACATGTATTCACACGCATTTTAAAAATCACGTACAATATTGTTTTTTACCAATTACTACTTTTTGCATTCCTTTAAAAGTAAAATTTTCCATGGTCCACCCGGACCTGTCGGAATGAGACTGTGGTAAGGACACCTTGGTAGGCCGAATGGAAATTATTTGCATTTTCAGCATTTTATTATCCATGCCTTATCGATGTAAACTAAACAATGCATAAGATAGTAAAGGCCTTTCATCAGCTAGGAAGGCTTTGTCACAATTGGGCATACTTCAGAAAATGCCGAAATCGCCGCGACGGGAATTTGTATCAGGACTCATTTGTTTCAGTCTCGCAACTCAACCTCTACATCCCCGTCTTCGCTGGTACGCACTGCTAATTGTCGCACTTGCATCGATTGTGTAAGCTACTCGATGACAGTCAAAGTATGCTGTTACCGATTCGCTTGATGAAAGGCATTTACTATTTTAAGCGGGTATTAATGACAACCACAAAATATATACAGTGCAGTCACAAAAATTTAGTCATGTATCTTCAAACTGATGAAACATATGTAAACACATTTTCGCACGGACCACGTATTACACCCAGTTAATGCTACTGTACAAAAAGATGGGTTTGCTTATATAGTGCGCAGCCGAAACTACAAGTCAAGTGCAGTATGTACAAAACTACAATAAGTGAGGGCCGCATATATATTTTCTCTTTGATTATGCATGAATTTTAGTAGGATTATCACTTGTTAATTTTTCGTTGTGCTCGTATAATGGTCACGGATGGTCGAAACACGCCAGTAAATGTGAATTTTGGCAGCAGCTCAAAGGTATTTATTTGTTTTAATTCAAAGGATTTGGTGCTTACTTCAAGGTCGCCATCTTGATTTGATAAATTGGTAGCATCTTCATCATCAACGTCAACAGACATACAAAAGGCCAGAAGGGACTAATCTTTCACTGCGATATATCCATAAGAAGGGCAAAAAGTATATAAATAACGACAAAAATAAACATCTAGACACAATTTATTAGAGATTTGCGAAAGAGAAAAAGAGCTCCTAGTTACTATTAGTATATTTATCGAGATAACCCACATAAGTGAGGAAAAATAAACCTCTATACAACACCATTATGAACAAGTCAGCATAAGGGCAAGGCAACATCAGCAATACCGTTTAATTGCGGCTTTCACTGTATCACGTCATAAAAAAAACAAACATCGCAGCTAAATTTGCTCTAATATGAAAGGAAAATTACGCAAATGATTCTACTAAACACCTGCAACAAGATCGCCACTGAAAACGATTCGGTGTCATATCGCAAAGGGTTTCTAACCAAGAATTATGATGCGCACTTGGACCCCATCCTGGCAGACGAGTGGGTAATATCCTGCCCAATTTGGATGAAAGTGACTTCAATTGTTTCTGCCATGTCAAAATCTGCCCACCTGGTTTCTTACGCTAATCTAGTGCTGGATGATGGAACAGAGCTCTACTGGGTAATCGAATTGAAGGCATACGCAAAACGTGACCGAGCAAACGAGATTGATGGAACCTTATTCGTTTTTCTAACGAGGAGCAATTGTTGACAGATCCAAAAGTACGTCTACGGATGTCAACGTTGGTTATTAGTTGTTGGTATCCATCATGTGCCATGTTTCTCAAATAACGATAATCTAATGCCTGTAAGCGTCTAATATCATCAACTCTAAGCGGCCAAGTTTCAATAGCGTGTAGTAAAATTGCGCGTACTGGTGCAATGTAATCACAAACTTTAAGGCAAATTGAAATACTCGCATTTCACTATAAATGGCGAAAGTTCGAGAAAGCTACTCTATCTTTCGCGATTCTAAATCCCACCTCGTCAGAAATATTGCCTAAGTTATTGATAGAGATCCCAAGGTATGTAAAACTGTCAACCATGTCTAGATTTTCATTCTGCAGTCGCAGACTTGGAGTAAGTGGTGTGTGATCCTGTAAAAATATCTTACATTGAGAGGGTGCGAATTTTATACCGAGAGACGGAACAATGTCTGCTAATCTATTCAAGGTAGCCATAGCAGCACCTCTATTGTCGAATAATGGTACGAAATTGTCTGCACAGTCAAGATCGACTGGTTTACCGCTCAGGAGAACTTCAACACCTGAATCCTGAATGTGTGGAATCAAATGCACCCTTGAATTCTAGAAAGACGGCAATTGTGAGAAGGTGATATAAATGTCACTGGTCAAGAACTTGCTTCAACGAAAAAAATTATTTATACAACCTTGTCCTGAGCGGAATCTGGCCTGTTCTTCTATTGTGTGCTTTTAATGTGAAGCATTAAGACGAAGTAGAACAATCGAAGCAATTAACTTAGACACGAATCAAGTCAAGCTTATTCATCGATGGTTATCGCCCGAATTACGATTGCCTTTTTCAAAGATAACGATGATGGTCAAATCAATCCATATAGTATGAAAACTTTTAGTCAACACTGCGAAAATTATATCGCCACCATCCTTAAATAATCCCCGAAGCAAATCATTAGGGCCTGCGGCTTTGCGACGTTTAAGAATTAGGACTGCATCCCGTATTTCTAACTCTGAGAAATTGGCGCCTTGTTTCGAGTATGATAATTTCTGCAATGACACATATAGTTTACTTACATCTATTTGGGGCTTATTCTTATTTAATTTCCCGGAAAGTTTAAGTACAAATATACAACGGATAAGTGCATGGTCCAAGTCGACATAAATTTTTCAAAAAGAACTACAGTCCTGGATGAAACCACGCCATCTATTTGTGTCCACTGTTGTCCGGGAGCTGGAATACGTAATGTGGCGCAAAGTCTAATTCTACGTCTGAAGTTTTTACTACTTAAATAGAATCTATGTTCCGCGAAGCTATCAAAAAACCGTTCACTATTATATTTGCTTGTCGAGCTTAAAGTGTATCTTCCACATAAACAAAATTCTGAGTTACATAAGCCCCCAACTTGACCATTCATGTCACCCATAACCAAAACTATATCTGTACTTCTTGTACTATGTTGAAATGAGCTTAATTTGGAGTAAAAAGCTTCCTTACTTTCGTCTGTGCTCCGATCGGTAAGAGCGTATATATATACAACGAAAAGGTAACGTTGATTACGGTTTTATGCATTGATTTAAGTATACGTATTTAAACGTGCCGCACACAGTCGACTATTTAAATGGATCCATTCAATTAAGCAAGCTTCAGCTCGTGTGCCATGGACAATACCAACACCTCATTTACAGGCTGGAGAACACTCCGTGGAACCAGACGTTCAATGCCGATAACACGAAGATATAAATGATGCAACCAGTTCCGTAATGTAGTTAGGATCCTGTATTTTGGTTTCACATACGCAACATACGTCGATTTCTAATTTATTCAGCATATGTGCAAGAGTTTTTTGTGTCTATGATGTTCTAATGTTCATTCATTTAATGCACCTATGTAAAACCTAACCTAAGTTTAATGAATGATAGTCTACTCAAACTATTTTCGATATTGGGCTTATTGATATAATTAACACCAATCACATTCATAGCATCTAGAAGAGCGTCATTGTTAGATTAATACGAGGAAAGGGAAGGAAAGGAGGCAGAATCGGAGGTGAAGTTGCCTGCAGTAAGCCGATTTCGCTTATCCACCCCACAGGGCTCATCAAATAAGGCGACCATTTTTATATTGCGCGACGACCGCTGCAGTCTGTAATCTTTGTACTTCATATTGTTCATGGTTAAATGTGGACTGTAAAAGAACACTAGGCCGCCCATTCCTAGTAAGGAGAGTTTTTATTCGGAGTTTTCCTTCTTCCAGATAGAGTGCCAACCAAGGCTGATGAGCACTATCTGCTCAGATGCCAGTGGCTAAAGTTTCCTTCAGCAGCCAATACTTGCCCTTCGCATCTGGCACGCTTGTTCTCATTCCATCACTACACATTTAACAATAAAAGGTGCTGCGCAGTTAAATCAACCTCGAAGCGCTACACGAAATGGGACGATGGCTGTATCCCTTTTTAGAACCGGCCAAGTTCATGCTACCAGTCCCTGACTGACCATTTTGAGCCCACCGATCGTCATGCTGGAATTTCTATGGCTACGGTTTAAATAAGCAGTGCCACTCACGCAATAAATGATTGGATTATTGTATAATTTATTTACAGTTTACAAAAGCTGTAGAATGTGATTGTTTGTGACTGCACAGAAATTGAGTGGCAGACATTTCCAGGCAAGTGTAATTTATGCTAAACTGTTAGAGGCGAGAGCCGCATATTTAACTTTGATTTGAATAAATAAGCATCGCGGTTTGATCCTTACTCGTCAGTTCATGATCATGGAAGTTTGGAACGCATCAGTACGTGTGAATAACGTCAGTTTAGACTTGTTCTTCGTCTGGTTTAATACAATGGTTTCTGACATGAAGGAAACATTTTTAATCGTGATCGGCTTCAAAGCAGAACCCAATATAGTCCATTACATTGTTTGTATAATTTATGACTGAAAATGAAATAATTTTTTGATCGGTGCACTTAAAGTTATCTGTCTAAACGCGCTGCATTCGGTTTCAAATTTCTGAAATTCTCCAGAAAATACTGACACATAAACCCAATAATTTACTTTAAATAGCCTTTAGTATAGGATGGCGTAAAATAAAATAAACTGTCGTAAAACAGATAGACAGACTGACTGTCTTTCTACATCAAAATATAGCAACACAGATGCCTTGTTGACTGACATACTGGATAATTATTCTCGTATAGAATTTGTCGGCTTTATTCATTCGCCACTTTTTAATTATTTGTAACAGGAATTAAGAAATAAATAGTGTACGGAAGTCTAAAATTGTTTAAATGCGCATACAAACATCACTGTTTCCAATAGAATAGGAAGTGGTTTTTTATGTCTTGTTTATAACTGCCTTATTAAAATCTTATGCTTCCATACATGATATATTTCTCAAATCAAATTAGGAATGCAAAAAAAATTGTTGGACTATACTATAATTATTTGCCTATTTAGATTTTCATTATGAAAAGTATTTGAATATCTAAGGATCTAACGCATATAAAAATTATTCCTTTTCATATCGAAAACCTTCTAATTTAGTTTATATTTTTTTCACTATTTTTCAATATAATTAAAGTGGTATAAATGTCAATCAATTATTGTTTAATTGTATTGCCTCTATATATGTTTGTGTCGAAAGCCGCAAGCATTTAATATTCGTAACTGTATAGATATTATGCAGCCTACATTTCCAGTAAAATACAATGTATGCGAGACCGCTAAAAGTGAGAGCCGCATATCTATTTTGCTTTCCATATATATGCAATGCAGTTTGATCAACGTTAGTCAGTTCGTCTTCCTACTCTGATCATGATGCTGGAAGGTCGAAACGCGTTAGTGCCATAAACTGGCGGTAGTACATATATATATATATATATATATATATATATATATATATATATAAGTCAAATAAATATCTATTTGCCTCATAGTGGATGATAGTTTGGTAAGTAAATCCCTTCAGTACAACTAAAATCGCATACATTTAAGATCACGCCATAATCGATTAGGACGCCAGTCAGTTGCGAAAATTTTGTTATTTATTTTAAATTTTATTTCACATTAATAGCCATTTCAGTTTCTCCATTTCAATATTCCTTATGAGGACAGCAGAAAAAATAGCTTAGCTATAGTTAAGATAATTACATTAAAACAGTTATAACAACAATTATACGTACGACCAATTTTTTTAAGAGACGGTTTATGAATATCAATGCAAAATATTT
Organism: Eudiplozoon nipponicum; assembly: GCA_029291075.1. Taxonomy (NCBI): domain Eukaryota; kingdom Metazoa; phylum Platyhelminthes; class Monogenea; order Mazocraeidea; family Diplozoidae; genus Eudiplozoon; species Eudiplozoon nipponicum. Next base: position 55,314 of record JAQBSW010004337.1, read on the forward strand.
CCTGGGATTTAATAAGAATAGAAAGGTGAATTTAGTTAGCCAAAAATAAAATAAATCAAAATTCCTACTTATATTAAAACATGAAAAATATACGAATATATATCATCTATTTTTTTATACACAAATTGCCAAAGGCTGTAAATAGCTTATTCATAGTTTGAAATTTCAGTTTAGAAAATGGCTGCATATTAAATAAATGTTAGATTAGATAAAAGTGCCAATGTGCACTATCTTTATATTGTTATTTATTCACGTTAAATTTCGTATTAAAGAAAATTATACGATTGAATTGTAGTCGCTCCGTGAAGAAAAAATGTAAAAGGCCTCTGGACTTACAAATAAATCAACCCATAAACAGCAAACTCGTTTGAAAATATCAGTTGCTTATGTTGATGCTTTGGGTATTTCTTTGGTTATCATCACAGCTCTTGGATTAACTAACTAAAGCGAAAAATATTGCAAGATATAATCTTTTAATTGATAAATGTACTTCTGTTAATTTCAAGACCGTTAAATTCAGTTAATCGTTGTCACCACATTTGTATTCTTTGATTGTGTAATTCTACAAAAGATTTTTTAAATCTTTTTTTTAACGGAAGGCTAGCGTGATATTCGTTTCGTTTAGTCTATAATCGTCTTCTGCTATTACACTCAATCCAGTCGATGCGTGTATTAATTAATTGATGTTGACGTTAGTGAGTGCACCGCATATCAGACGCACTGCTTAACGACACAGTGTGTAATGCTGTGCCCAATTTACTCACCCACAAATCAGCATTACGTCGTAAAGTCCATCCCCTCCTCAACGTGGTACGACGGTGTCAACCCTGTCTCGATGGCCGATCGTACATGGGCTAACGGGGCTATGGCGGTGGTGTCACCAGGGCGTGGTGGATTTTCGACCGGCAATCGGATCTCCTATAAAATACCACATGAGCCCGACGACGGCACCATGACTCGGCGTGTGTTCCCCGCCACAAAAGGGTTCAACAGCCACAGGATTACATGGACTCTTGGACAGTACCCCATACTTCCGAATGGCGAATGAGCTCTCAACAGCCACCGGCAACCATGCAACTTACTGCTGCCTTGCAGACTGCAAAGGCTAGAGGTGCGTCCTCGATCAAAAAGCCGAGTGGTGAGGGGACACCACTTGTACCAAATTCCCAAGAAACTCCATGGAAATTGGAGCCGGCTTATCCTCCAAAAGGAGTCAGCCGCAGTAAAGTAAAGTATTACGTCAGTTTATTATGCTGATGCTTCGCTGCCGCATAACCATGACATTCATGGAGGGGGGAGTTGAGACTTCGCCAGTCAGAGTTCTCGCATTTGGTCTGTCCGCTATGAGAAAATTTAAAAGTGCTGAAGCATTTTCAGCATAGTCCAATGAGTTATTCACGATTAAGCTGTTGCAAACGAGTTCTTCTTAAATTGAATACGTATTACTGTAAAATAAATTGCAAATTACCGAATAACCATGACCATACATTACAAAATAGGGTTAAAAGCTAGCATTCTGGTAAAACCAGTTTTGTAGCAATTCAATTCGAAGCACTGTTCTTCTTGCTTTGAAATTGCTATTCTCTTTGTCTTGATTATGTTTTCCGGACAAAATCGCAGCCTGTCTCTTCGTTAACGCTTTTGGCGCCAACAACACCATCATGCGTTCCGCCATTTACGAAAAGACCAGGTCATGCATCACAAGCTCACCAACTTAGCCAGTGCTATGCTGAGCTATTGCACGAACTGGTAGTTTGGTCTCGAACAATGCCTTGGTTTAATCATTTTTCAATAAATGATCAATTGTGTCTTCTTAGATCAGGTAAGTACACTCCATGCAAACTAGGTAACTGGTTGATCAATTTGATTGACCATAGACAGCTGTTGTTCATATCACCTATTCTATAAATTACCTACGATAATTCGAATGTAGTACCTAGTTAGTTACGTGTCATTTAGTTGTTATATACCCTATTCTAGCAATATATTTTTTCAAATAACGGTTATTGATTGCTTTTATCTCCTGCGTCGGTAAGCTATTTGATTTAAAAATAATTCTTTATCATATTTTTAACCATAGATGTTTAGGTAAAACTGAAAAAAACTAATAACTTACTCTTTACAAGTTAATGCCTTCAGCTATTTAAATTTTGTTGACTAACTGAATGAATACAGTTTTTCTCCCACTGGCATCATGCAAGACCGCGATTAAATCTTTATTGAGAATCCCATAAACCATTGTTAGGCTCTTCGGCGAAGCTCGAGCAATTTACGCACTGGGTAGAATTCAGTTTTGCTACCATTTCATGAAAGGAACTGAAGTCGATGTTGCCTTTTCAAGTCCTCCGTCTTTTTTTAATATTAGTATTAATATCCCATTATGTGTTTGAACAAAAGATGACTTTATTTTGAATTACTAATAGATATTATTTAAATCAAAGTTGCGATCTTGATATAAACATGTCCCATTATGTACATATATTTTTCAGTTTAAACTAAGGACTGTATAATATAGGTAGGACAATACCTCTAGTAGACCGGTTTCGTCCTTACTGGGATCTCGAACTGTCCAGATTTTGCCATTAAAAAGGTCCAACCTTGACATGTGCGCTACGGAGTCTGTTAAATTGACCACAAAGACATCCTGCCGCATACTATCCACAATTTCCCGTTATATAATGGATTTACTGGAGTAACAGGCGTGCAGAAATAGTTGTAATTCTCAATTTCGGTGAACTGTAGCATAAATTGATATCCATCATGTTGGTACCATGTACTTTCCGTTCAGGATTTTACCGTCCTATTATTCCACATTCTTCTACCAAATATATAGTGGTTAAGCGGCTTAATACCGGCTCCTACTGATGAGTCGCCAGTAAAAACGAAACGAATGTAAATGAGATTATACTTTCCATTCATGCTGATTTTGGTTTATCCTTCTGGTCACAACTGAAGTAATTTGTTACTAGAATCGTAACACCTAATACAGACTTGCCTATATATTAGTACTCAGCAACAAACCGCATTTAACTGGCGGTAGTCTTGCTATGTTAAACGAACATTTGTTGCGCGGGTGGTGATAACAATTATTATAATCAAGGTTGCGGTCTTGATATAAACACCTGACCCATTAATTATTTACATATGTCAGTATAAACTAAGAATTGTATAGTGTAGAAAGGGCCTTTTCTACACTATACAATTCTTAGTTTATACTGACATATGTAAATAATTAATGGGTCAGGTGTTTATATCAAGACCGCAACCTTGATTATAATAATAGTCTTGCTATGTTGTTCGACAACTGTTTAAATACAATGGAACTAGTGTGTACTTTAAGCCCGAAAACTTGATTTTATATATGTTAATTATGTTTAAATTCAGATAATTTTACTATGGTTATATATATTTAGGGCACATTTATTTACGTGATTCCTCTATAATTAAGTACCCTAGATTTGGGTAGATAGAAAAATTAGGTCTCGATTAAAATATTTGCGCTGTTTTTGTATGAACATTTGGTATAAATTTTTAAATTTTTACTTTGATTTGTATGCACAGTTTATTGAACTAATTTGTAAAGAATTGCATGATAAGACTATTAATATCGACATCTTTTAATATTTTTCTTCTCTCAATCCTAGTACTAAAGCCGTTAGCGGGTCTTTTCTTTCTAGACGGACTAAGGAGTAGAGCATGCGTCCGAAGAATGGAAGATAAACTATTAGCGTGGATCGGCTACAGAAAGCAGGCACAAATTATACTGACGTTGACCTCTATATATATTAAAATATTTTATTCTTTACTTTTTCAAAAATTTCAAAACATTCATAAGAACGTTTCAAGCGTTAATTAGATAAATGACTTATTGCCGGCCATATTAGGTTATCCAATCTTTTGGAGGTCGCGTATTAATCATGAAAAAGTCTATTCCAAAATAATAGCAGCTTAATTTGCCTTCAGTTCAGCATGCAATCAAGACGTCTCAGTTTCAGCTAACCTAAGCTTGGTGTTGGTCTGCATATGTGATCTTTCAGCCTTGTAAAAGTTATGATAACGAAGTCGAAAATATCCTTCCAATGTGCTTCCAACTATTCACTTCTCTTTACGGTTCATTCAAAATTACGGACCAGTAATCAAGCCGTACTCTTTAAACTACACTGACTGCGATTCCTGATAAACATGTCAGACCATTTGTCAGGCGAATACATAGCGCGATCATGATCCTGAAACAGTCAAGTATGCTTAACTCAAGGAAGATCTCGTTGACTGTGGCCAAGAGAAATATTGATCGTCAATTTTGACAAGCTTGACTCTGAACTATCAAAGGCGCTATTCATCATTGGCTTTAAAAAAATAATTGAATGAAAAGTGGCTCAAAGTTGGCTTCTATAGGTAAATGCTTTTGTTTGCAATGAACGCAAAACACATTATTAGTAGCCCAAATCTCATTCTGGAAAAAAAGTCAGTTTCTTCGTCAAAAAATTGCTTTAAATATTTAAATGAGGTTATTTCTTATGAGAAAGTTACTTCTGTCTTTCATTACTTTCCTATTCACTTTCAATACACACATTACGAAAATAGTTTGTAAGCCATCTTTTGTCAAACCAACGAAGCTCTTTGCAAACAATGAAATGATCATTCAAATGCGTTTGGATAACACATCAGACTTTTCAGCCGTGGAGGACGCAGGCAAGAATTAGGTTTGTCTAGTGTAAGGAAAACCCGATGTTACAGGTTATTCGTAAAAGAACACATTTTATTTAAATCGCCAAATACCGGAAACTGAAAGAAAAATCATTAATATTAAAGTGCGTGAAGTTTTTAAATTTAATCATGAAGCAAAGATTCCATGAAATATTCATCATAAGTGATTCTAATCTATTTTATTAATTGATATATCGGAGCAATAAATAATTGGTAATATTTATTTCTGAAAGAAAAAGCTGGTCACAATAATGGCAAAAATAAATGAAATTAATCCAAAAAGTTCAAAAATAGTAGAGAAATAACTAAACATCTTTTAGATTAGTGTTGCAAATGAATTTATTGCATGACATTAACTGCTTGTTGAAAAACTGGGATTCGCTAAAAACGCTTTCAATTTCAATTTAGGCTTGGTTTTTGAGCAAGCTTCTCTTTCTGAGGATAATGAAATACATAGATAGTGTCCAGAACTTTCTAAGAAAAAGCAATTTGGTCATTCTCTGGCATTACCATGGGGCTTTGCAAACACCGTATGAAAAATTGCCATTTGACTAATGAAATCTAAATTTCAATTATATCTGATAGAATAAGAAGCTCTCTAAATTCATCGCGGGACACCTTTAATGATTCTATGCCAATCTAGCGCCGAAACACACCAATTTGTTTTTTAAATATAATTATCAAAAAAAAAACAATTTCTGCTTATTCAACTGTGACCAGAAGGATAAATCAATGGCAACATAAACGGAAAGTATAATCTCATGCACATTCGTTTCGTGCTTACTGGCGACTCATCAGTAGGAGCCGGTATTACGCCCTTTAACCACTATATATTAGGGTGAGGAATGTGGGATAATAGGACGGTACAATCTCCTAGACGAATGTCTATACCTGCAGTAGTGAAGCTAACATCATATAAAACCTCGACAATGCGACTTCCACGCTAGCTCACTCTATATAATATATATAACGAAACTGTAAAGAATGCCAATACTATGGCTATTGTATGTAAATATTATGTTGTTATCGACAAAAAAACTGATTAATTTTCACATTATGGCAAAATTTAGTTGGAAATTGCCATTCATACGGAAGAATGTCCTTTGTTGCTATATCAAATAAGTAATTAATTGTATTTACTGCGCTTTGCGTATAAATATAATAATAACTGTAATAAGATAATTGTTTCCGAGCAGAGCGAATAATCAACTAACGAGATAAACCCGCAGTGAATGTGACCGATTCGTAAGCGTGCGGTCGCTTTCTCAGTAAAATGAAATATATGCGAGGCGCGAAGTGAAATAGGAAGCGCTTTTTTCTTGCAAAACACTTTCCCACATTTTCAGTTCTATTTTTGTCAATTAAACTTTCGCCAAACTCTGGCGGTCACCAAAGTAGACACAAAACGCGTCCTTGCCTTCAATTTGCAGCTAGTTTAAGAAGTTGTGCGAATGTACAAAAACAGCAGGATGGGCGAATAATTCAGATTCACAAGCTTGACTTGAAAAATATTTTAGTCGCCAATTCAAGTTGACAGAAATATTGTGCTTTAATCAACAATGTACTATCAAAAAAAACCTGAAATTAATATTGAAACTGAAACCTCCTTAAATGACACGTAGATATTTTTAGAATTTATTGTTCTCTTTTTACATGCATGACGAGTGGCATACGTGGCAAAATATATTTTTACTGATGACCGCAAATTTTCGATTTTCGGTAGGGAATAAAAGCCTAAAATACAAAGCCTAGTATACACATCGTATTATTTAATTCAGCATAAATTCTGTGAGCATATGCAGAGGTAACTAAAAGTACAAATATTATTTTTACGTTCCAGAAATCAGTTAAGATAACGTGGGGCTCCGTATTTGTTAACAATCATTTTGAGGACCAAATGCTTTAAATTCTTATTATTTAAACTAATGATAACAAGATTCGCAAAAGCATTATTTTCAAATAATTTGACAAGGAATGACACAAGGATAATAGTAAACATTTTTACCTGAAAAAATATTTTTGCATAGAATGTAAAGATAACTGTAGATGATTCTCTTTTATAATAACGCATGCTGCATAAAATGCGCAATAAGTTATGTTAACTTTATTTAGTCTACCTGAGAACGGCGCAAGTAGTAGTAGCGTAATCTGAAGTAATATGACATCAAAAATAATCAATTAAATTAGAACTCGTAACGAAAATAACTCACACACGCAAAGAATGCTCTGAAGCTAAAAATGAAATGCGTAAGTTGCTGATAATTGTGTGAACCTCGTTGCGTTATTTCGTACAGCGAATCCTGTAGAGTATTAATTAAGCAACTCCTAACGAGTTGAATCTGGAATTATTTGCTCCTGGTAAAAAGTTACAAACAAATCACCACAAAAACAATCATGCCTTCGTTGCAACAAAAACTAAGAAAAACCTACTTATCCTGTGAAGAACGATTATTATAATACAAGAATAGGTTAAGCTATCGTCTGGCCTCTTAAAAAGAAAGAAAATATGTATAATTATCGCAGAAAATTGACACAATTTGTACTGAAGCTATTCTTCACAGAATCAGTCGGGCATTAACTGAACACACACTCGGATGAGCATAATTACTGGCATACATTAAACGGAGTAAAACTAGCGTACTTGGGGTTTCACCAAAATAATTTCCTTCAGTGTCAATACATAAAAAATGCTACCATAACAATATCCTGCTTATATATAAGTTATAAATTCACACACATGAGAAACCAGTTATCAGTAAATCTAAAATAAAAAAACACACAAGTTATAAAAAAACATAAATGCACACATAACGATGGAAAGTAAAATCACGATCAAAGCTTAACACATCAGACATTGTTCGAATACAATAGGAGCAAATAGATAAAAATGTCGCAAGCATCAGCAAAATCAACGCATTTAAAAAATAAGTACCTGTTTTCCACAGTGGTCATTGGGAAGATTGTGGTTACAGTTTTTCTCAAATACATGTTATATTCTACAATAATTTCTCCATAGTTAAGATTACATTTTATAACACATATTATAATCCTTTCTTTAAATCAAGTTTGCGTGCTTAAAATAAACACCCATTGCCGAACAACATAACAAAACTACCGCCAGTCGTACGCACTGACGCGCTTCGACAGCCCACGACAACAGCAAACTCACTAATGAAGATCAAGTTGCAATGAATATAAAATTTTAAAATATGTAGATATGCGGTTCTCATCTCCAGTAGCCACGCATATATCGTACTTGACTAGAAATGTTGGCTGCACAATTTCTATGCAGTCACGAACATTAACGTTTTTCAGATTTCGACACATAATTATTGGTAATACAAATAATCAATCATTGGTTGCGCAGATGGTGGTAACAAATTCTTTAAATCAATTTTGCAAGCGTCTAATAAACACCTATTTAATTTTATTTTACCAGTCAAAAACGTAGCAAAACTACCAGTATTCGTACGTACTGACGCGTTTCGGCCTTCAATGATCCTCATCAGAGGACGACGGCAAACTGAATTGTGACGATCAAATCGCAGTGAGTATATATGTAAAGACGAATTAGATATGCTGATCTCACCTCTAGTAATTTGGCATTAATAGTACTTCACCGGAAATGTAGGCTGAACAATTTCTATGCAGACACGATCATTAACTTTTGCAGCTTTCAGCACACACACACACACACACACATTACATATTATATATATATATATATATATATATATATATATATATATATATATATATATATATATATATTACCTACAATCTAGCCTTGCTTAAACGTGCAAAAACTAATTCAAAAAGATATTAAATTGGACTGGAACAAAGACATAATTGACATGCCTTTAAAAATAGCTAACGCTTCGCAAAATACGACACATACATCAATTACGGACGCAATTACAGTGAAAGCGATGACACACCAAATAAAGATAATTTATCTGGATAACACTAATTAGGTTTATCAGTCAAGTAACCCAACAGCATCGTTACTCCAGTTCTTACTCTTATTATTTTATTTATAAATTAACTATTTCATTAATAAGTCAAAGACAAGCAATCTTTCTTCTTTATTGATTTAAAAAGATTGTTTGTCCTATATTAATATTAATAACAAATGTTCTTCTACTACTACTAAAACTGATACTACTACCAATAATAATATTAATAATAAAATTTATAATAACAACAATATTACTAACAGTAACAATATTAATAATAATAATCATAATATAAATATTAATTGTCTATAATCACGTTTTGCTTATTAAAATTTGTTTTCACGTAATGATCAAAAAAATTCTATTCGTCCAATTGTCGATTCTCCGTTGTTCATGACATTTCATAGACTGTGGTACATATGCAGCTAAGCGTATTTCTGCCGCATTAGAGCAAAATCAAACACTTCGCATATTTGACATACAAAACTCCATCTTAAAATATTAAGTATTTGTACAAAAAAAATTTACAATTTACTTGAACATTTATAACTTATTTTATTTTCAACTCCATTGATATTTGAGATGTCTGCACAATTGAAATTATTCATTCGGCTAAAAGATGACTACTTTTACAAAAAAAGACAAAATATGATTAATACCTAATATGGTTTTTCTTTTTTGAAAGTTATTTGAAATTAGAACAGCACTTTTAAATAATTTCTGTGTTTATTTATTGCGAGTACATATTGATACTGTTGTTTTGGAATAAAACGCCATTAATAGTTAAAGCTATGTCTATTTTACGTAAAAACGGGTCTTTCCTAAAATTCTGCTAAATACTAATGTATTTACTTAGTTATATTTTTGACACATCTACTTCCTAAAGTAGGAAGGGATTTTAATTTTAATTTATATTAGCTTGTATTAGTCGTATGAATGATTTTTTGATAATAAGGTCATTAAATTACGTGGAAAGTGGTTGCGTGTCTGTAAAACAAGTATTTCGCATTTGTGAATATTTCATTTGCGAATAACATCTTTATGAATATATTTTTTTGTTTTGTCCTTGCGTTGTATTTTATGTGTAGATTGTTCTAGATTTTAATCTATAGATACGATCAGAAAACGCTCAAGAATATAATTGGTGATGTAAGTTTTTTAATAAATGCAAAGATGTTTTTTGTATTTATTGACATATGTTTAGAATATTTAATTTTTATTTATTCAACTAAGAATTGCACGTTTTTATAGATAAACCTTTGACTTATATAGATGTAAATTTGATTATCCTTTGTTAATAAACTATTTGTGCATAATTTATAAAAAAACTTGTGCAATAATTACCATATTAGATAAAAACATAAAACATTTGGAAGAACAATCCATTGATTTATACGAAGTAAAATATAATGAATATTCAAATTACTCAATTAATGTGTAACTTTTATCAAAAACAATGAAGAAAAAGTTCTGAAAATTTCACTAATCGTACAGACCAATCTACAAACTGTAATTTTTGGACGGGTATTATAGAGGAAAATAAAATTATTGATTTATGATATTTCAATATAGGAAAAGATTATTATAATCTAAAATATATCTATAAGATCTTCAAATTATTTGCTGATTAATGCTAATTTGAAATAATTATTTCGAAATTGAGATAAATACTAATCTTGATTTAGTCAATCTGTCACACAAATTAGCGAGAAAACACAGTATAACAAGTATTCTTCAAATCAAGTTTGCGAGCTTGAAGTAAGCACCAATCCCATTATATTTAACCAATCGTCGAAAAACATAACAAAACTACCGGCAGTCGCAACGTACTGACGCATTTCGACCTTCGATGATCATCAAAAGAGTACGACCACAAACTGACTATCGAGGAACAAACCGCATTGAATATATATGGAAATCAATTTCAATGTATGCGAGACTGCTAGAGGTGAGAGCTGCATATCTAAATTTGATTTCTATATATATTCAATGCGGGTTGATCCTCGATAGTCAGTTTTCCGTCATACTCTGATGATGATCATGGAAGATAGAAATGCGTCAGTGCGTTGGGGCTGGCGGTAGTTTTGTTATGTTGTTCGACGCCTGGTTAATTACAATTGGATCGGTGTTAACATCAAACTCGCAAACTTGATTTAAAGAATGGTTACTAACACCCGCGCAATCATTTATTGTTAAATTGTATAACAAGTATTAATTAAATGAAGTTTGCCATCTTATTATAATCACCTGTCCCACTAAGTACATACATTTGTCATTATAAACTAAGCATTATATAATTTAGAAAAAACAATTTGTCAAGTAGACAGATGTCGTCTTTGTTGTGTATTCATCACGTCCTGTCAAGAATTTGCCTCGGACAGATCTCGGAACCGGGTACTATTCATTGTGCGGCTGGGTGGCTCAGTAGTTAGAGCAACGGATTTCGAAGCAGACCTGACCAGGTTCGCGCCCTGTCCACGGCAAATTCTGGACGGTTCGTGATGAGTTCCGAATAACTAAGAATGTGGCCTACTCGATGATTTTACTTTTCTGCATTATACAATGCTAAGTTTTTACTGACAAATGTATATACATACTGGTATATCAAGATCACAAACATTATTTATTTGTTTTTTCACTGCTCGCGCAATAAATGTTCATTTTATCACAGGTATTGAAGCAATTCAACATTTAATGGTCAGTACTAGTAAAGGACGGCACATTAAATAACGAAAGTCAACCAAAAAAAAAAAAATATATATATGTACATACATATATATATACATGTATATTTATATATATATATATATATTTATATTTATATATATATATATTTATATATATATATATCGTCAGTAAAAGCAATTATTGTATCAATAAGAAAGCAAATTAATCTATGTAACCGGTTTCGTTCTCGATAAATACTTTATGAAATTCAATGCATGCGCGCTCGAACCTGGGGACATTGCCAACATCATCAGCAAGGACAGAAATGCACAAGAATTTAGAAACTGATGCTTCACAGGAAGAGATAAAAATAATGAATTTCAAATTAAGAATAAAATGACAATATAATCTAAAATGAAAAACAGGTATAGAAAATTTACGAAAAACGTAGAAATGATAAAATAACAAAAGTAATAATTTAGAAACAATTAAAAAAAACGAAACTGATTTATGACGGATGTTTACCGTGAATATGTGTATATTTGCCTAGATAGAAATATTACACCATTATGGCCAAGTCAGGTTTAGATTAAAGCACCATCGGAAAGACATCTTCCTTGCGGTTTTCCCTTTATTGCCTCATAAACAAAACCTAACCTCACAGCCAACTTTGCCCTTATAAGTAAAGACGATTACAAAGACGATTTACTCTAAATCTACAACAAGTTTACTAACTGAGTTCGATTCGATGCCATAACGCGGGAGGTTTCCATCCAAGAACTGTATTGTCCACGTGGAAATAATCTTGACCGACAAGCGTTCCTTTGCTACCCAATTTGAATTTAGTCGATGTTATCTGTTTCTGCTTTGTCAAAACTGTTCACCTTAATTCTTAAGCTGATCTGAAGCTGTGCAAGGTATTAGTTCTCTACCGGGTAATCTAACAGAAGGCATATACAAATCTTGACCAAGCCCACGAAACTGCTTGAGCCTAATTTAGTTGTCCGACATGGAGCACTTTTTGACCGATGCAGAAATACGCCTATCGATGTCAAAATTATTTTACCATTGGTAGTAACCTAAATTGTTTATATTGCTCCAACAATGGTCGTCGAATGTATGAAGGCATTACGATCCCTGATTAAAGGTCCAATTTGCACTGGGATATAGCAAAATTTCAGGTACGTACGCGATGTACACTCCTCGTTTTTTAAAACAGCAATAGTTCTGTTATTCCATAAATGGCGAAGGTCGGAGAAAATTACTCTCGGTTTGGTAATTCTCATACTTAATTCGTCAATCATATTACCTGAGTTATTGATGGAGTTGACTTTTGGCAACAAATGTTTAATAAAAATCCTGTCATACTACTTCAAATAAATATTAATAACACAAATGTCATAATGTCTGTTGCATAATGAAGCATCACAGGTGGCCAGTTCGAAATTTGTGTCTTAAGAGATTCCAAACATATTCCATGTCCAAAGTAGGCTAGTCAAAATCTTGAAAATGTGCGTTGTACGCAGAACGGGTTTGGCTGTTCGAAGCCAAAGAAGAATATTAGAAAACGGGCCAAGTTTCGGATCCCGTCTGCGGAAAATTATTCGTAGTATAATAATAGTTCTAAATAAGGAAGAAATCAGTTTGCTGAATGAATTGCTTTTGCTACATAATGCATTTTTTTAATTTTATACTGACTATATATATATATATATATATATATATAATTATATATATATATATGCGCGCTAATTGTATGAAAAATGCTACTGAGAAAATTTATTTTCGTTCCCATAAGCGATAAGAGAAATGGGCTGAGTTAAAATTTGAAAAAATTTCGTTAGCTTCTGGGAATGAATGTAGACATATATACAACGGAAAAATGGAAATTATATCGTTGTTAATGTCAAAAATAGCGAGCAATAGGGGAGAAATAAGATGTAGATTGAGGTAGCAGATGCATGAATGCGGAAATCTCTAAAAAAACTGTCTCATTACACAAAGGTGAATTTTCTTTTAAGATACAAAATTCTCGTAAGTAAATATATATATTGTTTAATACTGTCATCAAACAGTTACTTTATAAATATTCAACAAGCTTTCTAGTGCGACTTTAAAAGACATAATTTGAAATTGTGCAGATTTAATTCAAATTCTAGAAGAAAATATTTTATTATTTTGTTATGGATTGAATCTCCCTGTACCGCTACGTTGAAATGAAAATTTGGATTTTTCCTTCATACAATAATATTCAAATACATTCCATTGGTTTTTAGAGTTTCTTTCGTATTAGTCTGCCTTTACTTCGTTAATTTTAATAAATTCTTTAAATCAAGTTAGCGAGCTTGAAGTAAACACCAATCTCATTGTATTTAACCAGTCGTCGAACAACATAACAAAACTGCCGCCAGTCGCAACGCACTGACGTGTTTCGACCCTCCGTGATCACCTTCAGAGTAAGACGACGCGAAACGTGTTTAAAGACACTGGATAAATGGACAGGAGTATATATATTTCCGTATAATTCGAGGTAATTACAACGTTTCGTACAATACTGGTTCTAAATAACGTCATCGATTCAAATTGTCAGCGTCCAGTGGTCGATCGATTAAATTTGTCTGCTACAGCGGTGCTGTTGAAGCCACATTTGGCCATTTGTTACACAATGAAGAGATTTTACAGTATATTACCAGTAAATCATCTATATATGTAAATATATATATATATATATATATATATATATAAATATATACACTTAAATAACGGTTTTACCACACCAAAGCTTTTATTTGACTGAAAAATTGATGATTCTATTTTGTGTAATTAATAAAAAGATGCGATATCCAATTTTGAAGGATTTCTTTTGGAAATTGAACTAATTGACAAGGCAATTAAGATACGACTGAATGCTGGAAACTTAAATGACTAAATGTGAAGATTTGGGATTCTACAATATGTCCAATAGTGCCTATATTTGCTAGAATTTAAAAAATTAGATTTCAGTTAAATATGTAGCCCGATTAAATAGCCAGCATTGATCATATTTCAGATTCCTAATTATGCATATTTAATTGTTTGAACAAAAGCAACATTAAAAAATTAAATAAAAATTATTTTAATTGAAAAATATTGAGTTGACGCTTAAATTGATCTTAAAATAGGTATGAGCATTAGAGTTCAACAAGGCTCTTTCATTTTACCAGGACTCAACTCGATTGCAATATCTGGTGCCTCGTAAAGCCATTTTTGGAAGACGACGCGGTGTAAGTTGGTCTAAAATCACATATTTAATAAAAGCGATTAAGAGGCGGAACACTTCAGTGACCGTGGTTGAGACCAAGGACACTCCAACTACTCTATTTTTATGAATATTAATTCTTCCCGACAAAAATTCATAACATTTTTATACTTCATTTATTGTTGTGTGGATATCAATGAAGTGGGAAAAATTATGACGATCGAGCCCAAAGTTTGCCGATATTGAGAAGAAGTGTTCTTTCAGAATTGATTGTAATTCTTAATTTTGGTAAATTTTAGTCAATCTCGAAATCCAATGATTTGCTTCTCATTATAGGCTCAATATCTCGTAAATCGTTGTATTGGTGTCCATTACAAGCTCGATTTATATTATGCGTAGTTAGTGGGCTGTAAATTTGCAATTTGGACTGCTTTAAAAGCAGTTAACTTCATTACTACGTGACTATGCATGAATGTAGAAAATAGTATCGTCCAACTGCTCCAAAATTCTTGTAAAATTTAAAGTGGATATATTGCGTAGTGCCGGCTCCTACTGATGAGTCGCTAGTAAGCATGTGACATTAAAAATTAAGCAAATGCATACATGTGAGTTTGAT
>JAQBSW010004338.1:0-70487 GCA_029291075.1 Eudiplozoon nipponicum
CTGTTTGCTAGGTTGTTGACTAAGTTTCATTTGTGGGATTTTGGCACATTGCTGTTGTAGTAAATGTTTTGCCCGGTGAAAGTGTATTTCATATTCATGATCATTGTCAAATCTCAATTTTCTTCTCGAGTGAGTTGTAATGTCAAGGAAAACTATTGTCTGTTTCTACTTCGAGAGTAGATTTGATGTCTGGAACGGCTCCATTGGCTTGCTTGAGGATTTTGGATGAGTCTAATCTTTCTGAGTTGAACAATCGTATATCATCTACGCACCTTTTGTAGAGTGCGCACTGGTCATTATTCATTTTATGCTCATTTGTTCAAAATGATTCATATATACATCTTCAAGGATGAGTGAAATGCAGCTTCCCATAACAACACCATTGATCTAATTTGCTGTCCATATATATGCAATACGGTTTGATCCTCGCTAGTCATTTTGCCGTCGTACTATGATGATAATCATGGAAGGTCAAAACGCGTCAGTGCGTGCGACCAGCGATAGTTTTACTATGTTGTTCGACGACTGGTTAAATACAATGGTGCTTACTTCAATTTCGTGAACATGATTTCAAATATTGTTACCATCACCCTCACATTCATTTATTCTGCGAAATGTTTGTTCCCTTCAGTTCATCTGCTAGCTCAAAAGAGTCCAAAAGACCATTTTCTCAATTCTTCATAAAGCAAAATCAGAAAATTATTATATATTTATGACGTAATTTATATAAAACTCCAAACATCTGGCCTAAATATTCAAAAGTTTTATCAACATGATATTCTACTCGATTGGCTACGAATAAATAAACCCAACAACAATTGACTAGCATCCAGACTAGACCAAACACTCCATCGACCTTACATAACAAACATTTGATCGGATTGGCAACAAACTGAAAAGGAAAAATAGCTGCACATACGGAGACAGAAATTTCGAAACAATATGAGTATTCAACACTGCAATCCGCACCTGCGCTGTCACCAAGTGGGAAAAACAAAATCGTGGACTAAGGGGAAACGAAGAATTGCACATTTGAGTAAATAACATTCGTACACGTAACAGCCAACAATGCGAACAGTTGGTTAACTCTCAATCCATCAATACAAGAATGACCAGATCCCAGACATCACTTTGCAATACAGCGAGAAAGACATTTACATGCAAACAGACACACACAGACACATACGCATACACACTTACTAATCAGCCCAAACAATAAAAAGAAGTAAAACTGAGTCAGATTTGTTGCCACACACATAATCAAATGAAAACCCAGGATGTATATAAATGAAAGATTGTAAAGTGAAGTTTAGTAGTCTCGAAATAAATGGCCATTATCCACTTTGTTATTAATGTGTTTTTTCTTCCTAATTAGAAATATACTGTATTCTTATATATATATATATATATATATATATATATATATATATATATATATATATATATATATATATATGTTTTCATAATAAATTCAGCATCGTATAATGTAAAAAAGCCAATTCTTCCAGTAGATTGCTTTTGACCTAATTGTAAATATTTCAAGAATGTCGATAATTTGCAGTTTGCAGGGATCGAACATGGAATCATCAACTTCTGAATCTGTGTATCCTACTACTGAGCCACTCTACCGCACACTAAACACAATTTTTGTTAGTGTACTAATTAATATTTTTGGTTAGCCTTTTATTCATGAGGAATCTATCTGACATCTATTTAAACATTATTTTCTAACAGCCACTCCCGATCTGTTATTATAGAACACATTAATGCAACAATTCCTAATTTCAAAAAGAGCTACGTACATTAAATTTTTGTCTCTTAGAAGACAATTGCAATAGAAAGACATTTTGAAGAACTGTCCATTCGAAAGACTTTTTTTCATAAACTGTCATTGCCGTGGGGCTTTTCTAGCAGAAAGTCAAATGATGTTTTCATATAAATTTTTATTTCTAAAAATTAAGAACTCGTAGTTTTTATTTTATAATCATTTTTCATTTAACTTAATTTAGTCCTTATTTAAACTTCAATATTTATTCATCATATAGTTACCTGCAATATTGCTTCTGTTCAAAATATTTGTTTCGAGGATACACATTATCATACAAACACTTTCATTAAATGCAGAGTAATTTATATTGAAATGTATTGCATTTAGTTCTTCGATTTGTCAGCACTGATTCTTCTGATGTCTTGCATTTTTTCCGATTCTAAAATGTTGCAATTGAATGCAATTGAGGCATAAAAGGTAAACATTTTCAACTTGTTTTTTGATCATGCAAACATTATTAAAGTAATTCAAATGATGAGATGGAAAACTGGCTATCAATACAGTTTTCTGGATACTACTTGCTAGCATCATTCTTATTGTTATAAATATGAAAAATATACATTAAATTTCTTTAAATACCATGCAACATTGAAATTATTAATAAATATGAACGTTGCAGAAAATTTATGGTAATTTATTCCATTTTATTTATAATACCTGAGAGTTTTCAGTTGCGAGTATACTTTTGTTATACGCAAAATGAATTCTTACACATTTTTTAATAAATAATTCTAAATTTAGTTTTAAAGATTCGTTTTGCGAATTCAATACACAACTAGCTCTTTAGGTAAGATATTTGTCAGTTAAAAACACGGTTATATGTTTTATTATGAATAAATAAACTGTAAGTTTTGGATAAACACATCTCATATTGTATTTATTCAATTGCACAAAGTATTAAGTCTATCGTCAGTAGCAAGTACTAACGCGTTTCGATACTTCATGATCTTCAACAGAGTACGACGGCAAACTGATTAACGAGAATTAAAGTGTGATGAATATGCAGGGCATGGAAAATCAGGTATGTGTTTCTCACCCGACGGAAGCCTTGCATATGTTGGACTAGACTTGAAAGTTTGGTTGCACAATTTCTTTGTAGTTATAATCATATAATTTTTTACGTTCTACAATTAAACATTCTTTGAATTAAAATGTGCAATCAATGTTTGCACAATTAATGATTGTTTAATTTTCTATTCAGAACAATGAACCCAAAACAATTTCTTCCAAAGTTGTTACTTATTTTCATTTCCAGATCTATCTCCTTGTTAGAAATCGAAATATATAAATGTTGCGAACTAATAAAAGCTTTTCACTATTATCAGCTGGCCTGATTATCCTGTAAAAATGCGTGCTTTGCATGAGATGCTTAACAGGTTCCTTATGTGGCAGATAGAATTGGAAGAAAAGAATAAGTCATAAAAAGATATTCACGTAAGTTGCTTTACTCTCTTTTCAAGCAACATCCAATGAATCTGGGCTTCATCTCGGTTCAAACATTTGTATTGGTCACACTAAATTAATTATGTAGATAGCTTCTTAGTTTTTTTTGGTCAATATACAACATCATAAAATTGTTTCACAAACGAGAAACTGTAGAAGACAGCTTTGAAACTGTCAAAATATTAAAACTATATATTCGTAATTTTTTTAAAGCGAATGTTTACGACTATGGCAATTGCTTGAGTAATTATAAAAGTAATTGGTGTTCTACACAGCTCAAGTTGTTAAAATAGCGGATAAATTTTACTCCATTTGTCATATTCATAAATTCACTTTCCATATTAACAGCAAATTTTAAGCTTTAGTTGGTGTTATTATTTAGTCATGTGCTTTATTTGAAACAAGACATTTCTGAAATTGCTCAGCCGTCTTCTTATACCGTTCAAAACGTAAATAAGCAATCAAGAATACAGAAAAGCTAGATTGTTAGTAATTTGATCCCGATAGAAATCAGTTCACTGTTTTTTTTTGAATTTTTATAAAAATTTGCAACGAGTCACGTCAAAGTTTAGAATACTATCTCTCTCTCATTTTTAATCAAGTTTGTGAACTTAATATAAACATCTGATCCATTACATATAAACATTTATCAGTACAAACTAAGTATTGTATATTTATATGTATACTTATACTGTCAAATGATTCTACATAATGGTTCAGGTGTTTATATCAAGTTGGCAACGTTGAATAAAAGCAATTGTTATCACCGCCCGCGCAACCAATGTTCTTTTAATAATCTCTCGTGTATGGCTAGCTGAACTATGACTGTGCACGGCTAGGCTTATATTAATTGTATTATTTTGTTTCTCAGTGCTGTCCTTTTCGTTTCGGATTTGACCGCATTTTTCTTGTGCGGGACAATTGTTAGCACTCATAGGTCGGCAAAATCTTGAACCTTCTTCATTTTCAGATGATGTAATTTTTGGCCTCAATTGATGGGTTCTCACTTGTCCCTTCTTCTTTAAGCCTTCAATTAGCTGATTGTCTGAAGAGCAAGCCTAATACATACGGCATCTATAGAGTTCTTCGCAACATTCAGTATCTTAACTGTAATATATTGAATCTGACCTTGATGTCATGCTTACCGCGAAATGTGATAACTGATATCGATGAAGGCCAGAGTGTATGGTTTAACTGGAGTAACAGGTGTTCGGAAATTGTTGTAATTCTCATTTTGGGTGAACTTTAGCATAAATTTATATCCATCAGGTTGGTATCATGTACCGACTCGGAAACCATAGTGTTAGTATCCGGTACTCATCGATTTCAAAAAAGGTATCAGTTACTAACACAATAGCCATAGTGTTAGTATCCTTTACAGACTCGGTATATATATTATATATAGTGTGAGTTAGCATTGAAGTCGTATTGTCGTTGACTTTAGATTATGTTAGCTTCACTATTACAGGTTTACACATTCGTCTAGGAGATTGTACCGTCCTATTATTCCACATTCTTCTACCAAATATATAGTGGTTAAAGGGCGTAATACCGGCTCCTACTGATGAGTCGCCAGTAAGCACGAAACGAATGTGCATGAGATTATACTTTCCGTTCATGCTGCCTTTGGTTTATCCTTCTGGTCACAACTGAACTAATTTGTTACTAGGTTCGCAAAACCTAATACATACTTGCATATATATTAGTTCTTCACAACAAACAGTATTTAACTGTAAATATAAATTTTGTTCCCAGTGTGTAGTCATGTGAATATATAAAAAAATTTACGCAAAGTTTATGAAATATCGCACTAATCATACGCTTTCGAAGCCCTGTATAATATAAAACTGTTAGAACATCGAAATACATATCACATTGACAAGATTATTGGTCATTTACCTGATTATCGGGTTGCGATCCGATTTGTTTGCGTCCGCCGTCTTCCTGATTTTTTCTCCAAAATTTTCGATAAACGGATACGGTTATCTTTATCAATGGAAAGCTCATGATAATAAGTTGACAATCAATATGTCAAGTGGAAATATTAGTTTAAACTGCCCCATTTATACTTGTTGTTAGATCTCTTAAGCATAAAATGCTAGGAAAGTGTATGTGGCATACGTTTATCTAGTGATTAGTCAGATGTTGCTAAATCGCTGTAATTTCACTGGGATGAGTGTACACGTGCAATAGTTGTTTACTCCTCAATCAAAAACAAACGAGAATACATACACACAGGCATGGCGTACGCTTATCTAGTGAGTTGTCAGTAATTGGACTAAATCCCTGTAATCTCATTTCGAAGCGTGTACACATGTAAACATATACACAGACCAATTTGACATACACTTTCGTAGCATTTTGTGCTTAAGAGATCTAACAACAAGTATAAATGAGGCAGTTTAAACTAATATTTCCACTTGACATATTGATTGTCAACTTATTGTGATGAGCTTTCCATTGAAAAAGATAACCGTATCTGGATATCGAAAATTTTGGAGAAAAAATCAGGAAGACAGTGGATGCAAACAAATCGGATCGCAACCCGATAATCAGGTAAATGATCTATTCCCTGTCGCGCAACATGTTTCTTTTAAAGATTATTGGTCTTTGAAATGCTGAACATAGAGCGAAAAATTTTAAATAGTTCCAATTTCTTACTAAGCTGAGAAGCTAGGCAAATTAATCAGAAAATCCTCCACAATCACTTTATAATTGATTCTGGACGTATAACTGGCTGATATTGATGCGTGCCCAATAAAAAATACGTATGCCTCAATGAGACTACTGTATCGGTTTGTTCCTACATAAAAATCTGTCCTTAGCCCCTATAAACTTGCATGTCAATATATGCGCTACATATATATATATATATATATATATATATATATAAAAGATTGTGTAATTAAATTAAAATAACTGGGTTTGAATAGGTAAATTGTTGGTAAAATTTAAATATAGCTTGTTAAAGTAAATGCAATTCATTAGCTTGATCACTTTAATCCTTATTAGGAAATAAAAATTTTTTCCAGAATTGCTGCAGGCTCGATTTCATCTAACGGAATTTGATTAAAAACCTCTCAAGTCCTATGCCAGCAAAGCCCCATATTGCACACAATTATCAGTTATGTAACCAATTATGTTCATGTTCCGTTTTTGCTCTTTGATTTCAATGTTGACGTAAATTTTTAACTAGCAAATTCTAATCTGTAATAAAAAGCAATATATATATATATATATATATATATATATATATATATATATATATATATATATAATTTCAATATACCTTATTTCACGATCAATAGCCCGTATAGCATTTTGGCTAGTACAATATGTCGGATGCGAGATGGCTTTCTTAAAGGTTAAGCCGATAACAGTAAGCAAGAAGATGCATTATAAAGAAAGATTATCAAAGCAATTAAGTTGGTACCTAATTGAAAAGTGTGACTTAACGCATCGGAGGGGCTAAAGAATGTCCGCTGAATGCTTCATGCTTGAAATCCAGGCCACAGTAATTATGCTAAAAACAGCTGAGTTTCTAATAAAAAGGGAACCGGTCTAGCAGATGAATTTCTTTGCTATCTTTTGCGGACTCTAGTTTTTGCCAAAAATAAATATATGCATATTAGTTCCACGCATCTAATTGCTTATTTCGGAAGAAACTTTTTTCACGGTTATCACAGAAATTTGATAGCTCAAGTCTAACAAAGTCCAATGAATAATATTTCTGCTGAGGTCAATCTTTTCGTACGATATTAAAAAAAAATCAGTTAGCGTTAATGTATCCTTATAAGCATTGTTTTAGAAGTCTTTAATAGAATATATTAATGATGCTTATTTGATAAGGTGTTGAATGGATTGTTTGTACTTGAGAGTGAGGAGGGACTATTCCTTTTAGGTTAATATGTTGGTTTTCAGTTTGACGCAATAGCTAAGATCTGGTTACTCCTTCAGCAAAGGATTGTTATAATAATAATAATAATAATAATAATAATAATAGGAATAAAAATAATAATTTAAAAATAATAATCGTGTGGTTCTTCGCGAATAAAACAACAAGCGCGAAGTGTTCTAATACTTTGAGAAAAAAATTCAATTTATGTGGACCCACTGCAAATGTTACTCCAATATATCATCTTTGGTTGTGTACGACTTCGTTACATTTCATAAAATACTTTGGGATACATGTTTTTCAATAAAAATAGCTGTATAAACTCCAGATCTTGGCCGTGAAAATCGTCAGAATAGATTTTCTTTATTCTGTAGGATAACTCGCGTAACAAATATCTCTTCTTAAAAAACGTTGTTGGAATGGATGAATTTCCCATTCGAAGTCCGCTTTCTCTTTATTTTCTTTTTGGCACAACCATCTACCTTTATTTTTTAAGCCTCAAGGAAGAAAATGCGTTAGACGGTAACTTTATATACTCGAAACTGGTTTCTATGTAATGGTCCACGTTATTAAATTTCATGATTTTATTAATGAACACGATTGTGTTACCAACCTACCTTAATTATGTATGATATTATATTTGAACAAGTATTTGCAAACTTGATAGGTAAAGATAAGACTAGTTGACATCAATTATTAGACTACAAAACGGTCTGTCTATCGCCACTTTATGGACTTGTGTTAAATATTATCATCTAAAATTTGAATTAAACGTAATTAACATACTTAGGAAGGAGAAGGTTTTGATTAATTGTAGGTGTGAGGAAAGATGGTAGTTTATATTGTTGACATTACAGGGACAATCGATGGTTTCGTAAACTAATTTTTGTTATCCGATTTTTGATATCATAAAAGAAAATTTATTTCATTAAATTGCGCAATTTTGTATTATTTAAGAAGACAAATGTGTGATAAACCCAATTTTTAGACATTTTATTTGATACTGATTGTTCAGCGTGAAATTTTAATCGCAATGACCCATTACGAAAAACGCAAACCCAAGGCCATTTTAGACTACTCGTACGTAGAGAAAATAGAGAAGGCTTCTTCAATGGTTGATCAAATTGCTTATAAAAGTAATAATCCAAATCACGAGGATATCCTGGTTGGTTTAATGCAAGAAACAATAAAGACTTACGCATAGCGGAATCTGTTTTTAGCAACATGTAAGCCGTAGCAAAATAGACAAGGGAAGCTTGTACATAAAATGAATACAAAATGCCAATCATTTACTTGCATTCGTGTGCATGTTTATGTTTGCCGCAGAATATGCATTTTTACACTCATGTTCGGTGTTGTATGATATATATATTCTTATAATTAGGAAAACACAAATAACGAAGTGGATAAAGGCCATTTATTTCGTGAATACTAATCATCTCTTATACAATCATACATATTTATACATTTTGGGTTTTCAATTGATTATGCTAGTGGTAACAAATCTGACTCGTTTTTACTGCTGTTTCTTGTTTTGACTAGTTGGTGAGTGTGTATGCGTTTGTGTTTGTGTGTATGCGTGTTTGCATGTAAATGTCATTCTCGCAGTATTGCGAAGTGATGTCTGAGATCTTGTCATTATTGTTTTGATAGCTTGAGAATTAACCATTTGTGCGCATTGTTCACTGTTACATATACAAGTGCTATTTTTCCCAGTATAGTTGATCGTTTCACCTCGTTGCGCAAAGTTTTCACGTGGTAACAACGCCAGTGTTGATTACAGTGTTAAACGCTCACATTGTTTGGAGACTTCTGTCATCGTATGCGCCTCTGTTATTTCCACTTCAGTTTGTTGCCAATCCGATTGTACGTTTGTTGATTCTAGTCGAGGGCCTGTTTGTTCTTGGCTGGATACTAGTAGATTGTTGTTGAATTTTGTTATTCTTGGCCAGTCGATAAGAATATCATGTTGATGAAACTTTTGAATATTATATATATATATATATATATATATATATTATATATTATATATTGATTTCACACATTTCTAAGTATATACTAAGTATTATTGTGTAGAAAAGGCAATTCATCCAGTAGACCGGTTTCGTCCTTATCGGGAACTCAGTAGGTACTATAAAATACACAGTTTATAAGGAAAAGTGTATGTATATAATAGGTCAGGTGCTTATGTCAAGACCGCAACCTTGTCAACAGAAATCTGTTGACAAGCAATCCTGCTAACGCAATTATAAATTTCCCTGGGAAGTTCATCGACAATCATTACTCTTAACTTCACGAAGTAACAACTCGTCGAAACATTCTTCTAAAATGTTCCACAATTGTATTTCATTCAAGACAGTATTTCACAATGGCCGAAGGTATAATAATTATCAGTCCGGTGAGGAATTTATTAGCTTATGTATACACGTTATATTTATAAAAAGCAAAGTTGTAGTCATTTTTCCATAAAAGAGTGCCATGCATATATTCAGTGTGCTGTTGATACCTAAAAATCACTAACGACGATGTAGAGATAAGTAGCATGCCAGAAGAGTTTAATAACATGAAATTATACCGAAAGTAGGCGCAGATTGGAAAATAAATTCATTACTAAAACGCCGTCTCAATTTCGCTATCTTGAAATTCGAAGCGCAATATTTCTTACCGAATGGAGCAATTCGTTCTCAAGAATTATGAAGCCAAAAATCTTTTTTGCTTAAACCACTTTATTATAAAAAGGATACACAGAAATTCTTTTGAAGATCTAGAAAGCATAAACAATGACTAAAAGACAATTAAGACTTAAACCACCAATGAACGATATATTTTTTTAAACGGGGCGTCCATTCGGAATTATTTAGTTAAGGAATTAAAAAATCAAAAGCGATAATATTTATGAATGTAAATTTTATTCCTATTTAAAGACGTGTATGCGTGTCGTGGTAGATTATTTGTCGAATTTATAGTAATATCTTAAGAAAAAAAGAATAAAGAGAGAAAGAGAGAGAAATAGAGAGACAGCGTAAGAGAGAGAGAGAGAAAAGGAAAAACTGTTATTGACCAGCTATGATGGTTTTCCGTTAAATGCAATATCTGATAGATTTGTATATATGTTCAGCAAGCAAAACTGATTCATTGTAATCTCGTGTTTTCAAATGTGTAAGAAAATTAACAATTGCTAGTTTTTGGGTTTAATTTTTATTTATATTAAAAACGTGCATAAGAGAAAATGTTAATCCATATTTAAGCTGATATCATGAGCTTGACAGAAAAAAATACTGATTATAATTTTTTTTCAATTTATATAATTCTTGGGCTTTGGTTAATTTTTAATTTAGACTCTTAGGGTATAGCGTATTTATATCTAACAGACGTGTAGTTGATGCTTTGTGAATTTCGCGTGGATTAAATAATGTGTGCGTATGGGAGAAATTGAGTAGTGGTTGTAGTTCCTTAACTGGCTATGTCGTTTGTTCGATTATTTGACACGTTAGACCCAGCTATATTTCCTGAATGCTAATAAGATTAAGAGAGGCCGTGTCACATTTACGATTATTAAACCACAAATGAGCTAAATAGGTATTCATTTAATACACCAATAAAGCAGAATACATTTAGCTATGTATACCTAAACCTACCCTTAAGAACGATCTTCAATTTGAAAACACGACAAAACTACTCAAAGTTATGTAAGAACCGACAATAAAAGTGAAGTAACATTTGTATCAAATAAAATTCATCTCCAAATAACATTTTGTCATTTTATTTGTGCAGCTTGCACCTTGATTGCTCTATTACTTGTTTCCTAAGAAAAATGATGAATTGTTGACTGATGAAGGACACCGACAAACCGACCCGAAATATTTCCATAAAAATATGACTGTTAAACACTGGAGTGTTAATCACAACATAGACGAGGTAATTATGCTTTTAGTTGGTCTATACTCTAGGTGAATCCTATAAAACAATGCATTCTATCTGAAGCACCAACTGGCAAACCTCCATCTGATGTTATAAGTATAGCCAGTACAAATATTTTTTATAAAAAGGAAAAATCCATTCAAATAGATAAAATACTTAATGTGCATATATGGTTCATTTGGTACCTGAATAATTAAAAAAACATGTAAATTAATTCAATTTTAAACCACATGGGTATCCATTGGGTTGAGTGAATGAGAACTATAGAAAAAAAGCATTATCTCGATTATTTCATTTTTTCCTAAAGTATTTGAGATGGACATTTATTGTCAGTGGTCATGAAAAACGATAAATAAACGAAGAAAATTAATTAATAAAATAATAGATAGATAGACCTGATCGGATTCACAACCACAAAGATTCTATGAAGTCAGGATT
Organism: Eudiplozoon nipponicum; assembly: GCA_029291075.1. Taxonomy (NCBI): domain Eukaryota; kingdom Metazoa; phylum Platyhelminthes; class Monogenea; order Mazocraeidea; family Diplozoidae; genus Eudiplozoon; species Eudiplozoon nipponicum. Next base: position 11,526 of record JAQBSW010004338.1, read on the forward strand.
TGAGTTTTTACCATTTTTTCTACATTCATTTCAGTTATTCAGACTCACCATCAGAGGTTACGTGAGAGATAACTTTGGTTTTGAACAGGGATTTGGACCGAAATTTAATTGGTTTTATCCTGATCTGTGCCAGAAAATTTGAGAAAATAATAGTCAATAATTCCATAATACCAAAGCTTTACGTTACGGTTTACTGCGGCTGACTCCTTTTGGAGGATAAGCCGGCTCCAGTGACATTTCATGGAGTTTAAAGTGGTGTCCCCTCACCACTCGGCATTTTGATCGAGGACGCACCTCTAGCCTTTGCACATCCAAGCGCAGTCTGCAAGGCAGCAGTAAGTTGCATGGTTGCCATTGGCTGTTGAGAGCTCATTGGCCATTCGGAAGTACGGGGTACTGTCCAGGAGTCCATGTAATCCTGTGGCTGTTGAACCCTTTTGTGGCGGGGAACACACGCCGAGTCATGGTGCCGTCGTCGGGCTCATGTGGTATTTTATATGAGATCCGATTGCCGGTCGGAAATCCACCACGCCCTGGTGACACCACCGCCATAGCCCCGTTAGCCCATGTACGATCGGCCATCGAGACATGGTTGACACCGTCGTACCACGTTGAGGAGGGAATGGACTTTTCGACATGCATAGATGTGAAGAACTTAAAACCAAGCGTATGTAAACGCTTAATGAAATAATTTGTAATCAACTTAGAAATCAATCTATACATGAATAATTTATTTATAAAAAACGAAACTGTTTTAAATTGAGATTCTTTTGGTCTAATGTATGTTACTTTTTAATGCTGTGATGCTGTAAGATTTGTTAATATAAACAAAGCGTTTTCTTGGTAATTATGCTATGGCCACATGGAATTAACATTCCTAATGGAAAATAATCTGATGCCTAATGTAATGAAACATTGTTATATTTTAAAAATACTTGTACATAAGTAAGCAACCTATCATTGGGTTACTTCAGTTCAGAAACATAGCCATTAATCTAGGCTGTTGCATTATGCAGATGTATCAAGTCTTGCGTTATTTTGTGTTTAAATTTAGGGCAAGCTTTTTAACTAAAACGCTATTATGTCCTTATTACGTAGACACCTTAGTGCAGTCAAGAATGCCATCGGGATTTAAATCTTTATCCATTAATTTGCTCTATTGGCTTTGTGTCAGACGATGTTTTCTGTACCCTATGTACGTCCATCCTTTGATCGCACAACGGGTAGGTAAGCTGTTGTCTTTAGCACAACAAAAAAAAACAACGAAAGGTCAATCGTTCACTCACGAGTTTTACAAAACATTAGGATTTCTTATGATTAATGTTCGTCATTAGTTGATTAGTACATTGCACTAACTGTTCGGCTTCGATTCGTAGGCTTTTACAAGACAAAACAACAATTTAAGACAGAATTCTAACCATCTGACGTATTATTAAATCCCAGAGGAAAACTTAAGAAAAACGCTGTCTAAATCTGAAGGACGAATGTTAAATACAATATTTGACAGTTTAAAACGTGTTTTCACAATGCTTTACAGCTTTCTGTTCACATTAAGCTTAACATTGTTTAATTTTATTATTTAGAAACATTAGAAAACAATGATGGCACCAGCATTCTCACAAACCATTACCTCTGTTTCTAATGCCGCGTTTTTTGTACGCTGGTTGTAGCTTTGCACCTACAGTTTCACAAAGATCCGATTGATCACAATTTCCATTTCCTTTTTGTCTTCGATCGGGCAGATTTTGTATTCGTCCAAATTAAAATGCCGTTCTATTAAATCTTTGTTTACTGGCAAAGGATAGAACCGCATTTCCATTGGGACGAATACAAACTCAGCCCGATCGAAGACAAAAGGGAAATGGAAATTTTGATCAATGGGATCTTTTTGAAACTGTTAGTGCAAAGCTACAACCCACGTACGCAAAACGCGGCATTGTAAAATATGAAGCTGGCACCTCGCTATTAAATTTCAAAAAAATACTTCTGTAACAAATCATTAACATCATATATAATTATTTTAAAACTGTTTCGTCTGATGAAATGCTTGAACTTACCACTACTCCATACCTTTGTAAACCTATTTCGGTTTTAAATATGATTATGAATGCTCACATAATAGTTAATATCTCCGTGGAAAACCTATCGCATTCTAAGGATCAACTCAGGAATCACATATAAGAGCTTAAGAATACATCCTGATTTATATTATTTTATCTGGCACAATTTAGGATTATTCTAACCTCGTGGACCCAATATTTTGGCGAATATATTTATTTAGCATCTATCTATAGAGACTGTGCTTTATAATCTAATTTAGCGTCACACTTTCAACTTGCATTTTTGACAAATATCAATCAAATGTTAAATTCTAGTCGTAAATCTGTTTAAACACACTTTGGTCGCGAGGATGGTGACGGAAATCTTTAAATAAAGTATTCTAGCTTGAGATAAGCACAAAACAAATTTTATCTTACCAGATGCCTAACTTAGAAAAAATATCCTGATTCACACATACCTGGCGGTTTAGTCTTCAATGATTTTCATCAGAGTACGATCGCAATTTGCTAACAAGGATCAAACTGCAATGTATGTACAATTTATGGGAAATCATATATTCTTTTCTTCTTCAAGTGTTCTCCACCTACGTTGTATTTGAGTGGAAATCTCTGATGCTCAATTTCTCTGCAGTCAATAGCAATTTTCGCCACATATATTTAAGTGATGGAATTATGTAATCATTCATTGCGGAGGTTGCGATAACAATTCTTTTAATATAAATGTGAACATAATATAAATATCATTTACATCGTATACTAACTGTCAACAACATCCTATATGTCTTTGGTCAATATAAAGTTCAACTACAAAAATTTAATTCTAGAAATATTTGTGCTTTCACTCTTTGTTCATCGCAGAAGTTAAGATATGCGGACATTAAGAACCGTCATGAAAAAATGACAATGCTTTTCGAATAGCACATTTGAAATTTCTGTATAACTGAGCCTCAACGATTGGATGACTCTTCTAAGTATGTTAGACAATGTTAGGTAATGTTGGCTGCAGCGAACTAATATATTTGCAATTGTGTAATATGTAATGCACACTTAGTAACAGATTAGTTCAAATATGAACAAAAGGATAAAATAAAGTAGCATGATAAGAAGGTATAACATCATGTGCATATTCTTTTCGTGCTTTCTGGTGAAAAATTAGTTCAAGCCGGTATTACGCCCTTTACCTATTGTATATTATGCTGAAGAATGTTGGAAAAGTTGACGGAATAATCTCCTGTACCATTGTATAGACCTGCAGAAGTGAAGCTGACTTTATATAAAGTCTTCGAAAATGCGACTTTGAAGCCAACGCACTATAATATATATATATATATATATATATATATATATATATATATATATATATATATATATATATATATATATATATATATTTTAAAAAAAATTTATGATGTCCATTCCTTTTTAATATACCACAGTATTCTTATAATTGTTATTTGTGTTTTCCTAATTATAAGAATATATATATATGAGAACACAACAACGTAGTTCATGGAATAACATTTATTAATAAATCTTATTTCTACATGTATCTACAGCCATTATTTTGGATTAGTTAATATATTCATTCATCTAATCCCAACTGTATATTTGTCTTAACCAATCCCCTCTTAGCTATGTGTGTCTTTGTTTTTCGCAATTTAGACCACTCCGTTTGCGTAACAAGATTTGGTGTGTCATCGCACTAATTGTGAGTGCGTCCGTATTTTGCGGAACGTAGGCTATTTTTGAAGGCCTGTTAGTTATGTCTTTGTTCCAGTCCAATTTAATTTCCTCTTGAATTACTTTGTGCACGTTTAAGCTGGAGTTCAGCTTATTAATTGCAATAGATTCAAAAGACCGAAGCATTTCTTCCGTTTTTGTCTTGTACAGAACTGGAAAGTGTTACTCTTAACAGCATGACCTGTGAGTAGTACATGTTTGCAAATTGCTGGTTTTTGTGCTAGAGCTGCACCCCTATTTAATAGTTTTTGAGGGAGATGCTGATTTATTCTAGTTTCAAGGCTCTCTTTGATCTGCCAATGTAGTGAGCGTTGCAGGTACATTGAAATATGTATAAAGACAAAGGTGTTGACGTCACAGAGAGGCTATCTTTTTCATTTTCGCGCATCAGTTTTGTTGTGTTGAACACCACTCTCACCTGTATTGATGGAAACTGTGATTTAGTCGCTCGAACTACTTTTCTATTGAAGATCTCAGCTGGAAGATGACCTCCAAAATAAGCAATAAGCGTTATTCACTGGGGTATTTTGTTTTCCTCCAAAGTGGTCTCAATTTTGTTGCGTTGCCTCAAGTTATATTCGATAAACCAGTCCGGATAGTCATTATGTCTCAACGCTTCGCGATCAACATTGAATATAAGCTAAATTTGCTTCGCGAATAGTTGAGAAATAGTAACTACCCGGACTGGTTTATCGAATATAACTTGAGGCAACGCAACAAAATCTAGACCTATGTGGAGGAAAACAAAATACCCCACAGATTAACACTTAGTGTTCTCTTTCGAGGTGATCTTCCAGCTGAGATTTTCAAAAGAAAAGTATTTTGAGCAAGTAAAGCACAATTTCCATCAATACAGGTGAGAGTGGTGTTCAACACAACAAAACTGATGGGCATAAACGAAAAAGATAGCCTCTCTATGACGTCCACACCTTTGGCTGTATACAAATTTCAATGTATCTGCAACGATCAGTACATCGACAGATGAAAAAAGAGGCTTGAAACTAAAATAAATCAGCATCTCCCTCAAAAATTATTAAATAGGGATGCAGATCCAAAGAAAAACCAGCAATTTGCGAACATGTAATACACACAGGCTATGCTGTTAAGAGTAAAAAATTTTCAGCTCTGTACAAGGCAGAAACGGAAAAAATGCTTCTGATTTTTTAATCTATTTCAGTTAATAAGCTGAACCCCTGCTTAAACGTGCAGAAAGTAATTCAAAAGAAAATTTATTTGGACTGGAACAAAGACTTAATTAACAGGCCTTTAAAAATAGCCTACGTTCCGCAAAATACGGACACACTAACTATGAAAGCTATGAGACACCACATGACTTTACGCAAAAGGAGTGGTCTAAATTGCGCAAAACAAAGACAGAAATAGCTAAGTGGGATTGATTCCGACAAACATACAGTTGGGATTGGATGAAAGAATATATTCACAAATCATGATTAATGGCTGTAGATACTCGTAGAAATAAGATTTATTAATAAATGTTATTCCATGGTGTACGTCGTTGTCTTCTCATTTTTTTTGAAAAAGGGTGAAACTTGTAACGATATATATATATATATATATATATATATATATATATATATGTTACTAGTGCTTTCACTGTTAGCAGAATGAAACTATACCTTCAAGGTGTCCTTTTTTGGACAAGATGATTAGAGGCAAAATTTAAAACTTTTAGATCTATAAATTTTTCCATGATTTGACTTATACTTAGTATGATAACTATTTACATTTTAAGATATTTAAACGAGTAAACAGCTCCTTAGATAATTTTTAAGCAATATATATTATTTACAAAATTTTGGGACAATTGTTATATAAATTGATAGCTTTATTTGGTTGGTTTCCCAGAATCTGTTTTCGTTTGTTAACATAATTTATTATTTAATCGACAATTTCTTCTGTGCCCGCCAAATGTAATATTAATGCTTTGATTTTCTCAGCACACGTATGTTCCATGAATGTGGACAGTAAGGTGAATATTAAGTGTAATAACTGTAATTATTGAGCAAAACAAGAAGCTCTATGAAAGAGCAAAAAACATCCTGATTTATGCAAGCACAAAACGCAATTTCTGGCGCAGCTTGAATTGGAAATGATGCATATAAACGATTGCCTGTTTCCTCACTTCGCAAACTCTCCCGTTTATATATATATATATATATATATATATATATATATATATATATATATATATATATTATATATATGCTCATTTCGTGCCATTTGTACAAAAATTGAGAAAGAAATAGTTTTTGTATATGATACAATATACTTTTAAAATATTTATGCATTTGAAGCGTACTTTGAATTTAATTGAAGTACTCATTTTAAAAGTAAGATGTGTTACCTCATACAATTTATGTACGTGTAATAAAAGCTGCCGAATTGTAATGATCATGACTGAATAGAAATTGATCAGCAGACATTTCCAGTCAGATACGAGGCATGTGAGTCTACTCAAGATGAGAGTCGCATATCAAATTTTGCTTTATTTTTATAAGGCTAGCAAGATTCATTCTCGTTAGTCAGTTTGGCTATCAGTTATGGTTGATAGGCGTCTGTACGTGTGACTGACGCAATTTACCTTTATTGGGCGACTGATTATATTAAATGAGATTAGTATTCATCTTAAGCCCAAAATTTTCATTTTAAGAATTGTTTTATTCTGTGTGCTATGGAGAAGTTGCAATACAACAGTAATTATGTAATATTGTTAGTTAATCTGAATATCAGTCATTTAAATTGAATAAGCAAAAGTACCCAGGGGAAATTAATAAACGCTTTGGAATAATTAAGTTGTTTAGAATGTGCTTTAATGATCGAGGAACAGTGAATGAGATAGAGATACTAAATGTGGTCAAATATAAATACCTACTACATTAATGAAAAACAAACGGCTTTCAGAAGGAAGAATAATAACGAAATACTTATAATGCAAAATCGAGAATGACTATGATTATTCTAAAATATTATCAAAAGGAATCAAGACAGACAGATTAGCAATTTCCGCAGTATAGGTAAAAACTTAATATATGGTAGCAAGCGTAACTGCAAGTTTAGTAGTAAATAAAATGGTAATTATATTATCTATTTTACATTGTTTCAGATTTTTAATCTCACCATGATTTGTTTACTAGTTATGATCTCTACTTCCTTACTGGCAACTCATCCGTAGGATCTCATGCTACGCCCATACCTACTATATATTTCGTCAGGAAATGAGAAACAATTGTACGGTGCAATCTCCTATATAAATCCTGATCGAAGCAGTGATGGAGATAAATTCATTTGAAGTTTTGGGTAATGTGACTATAAAGCCAACAAATTATACTTGATATACATCAAGCCAGTAAATATGTGCCAACGCAATAGTTTTCAAGTGAATAAGACTGAAAAGGGTACCAAAACAATGGTTTTAAAAACAAAGAGCTTGTAACAGGTACCAACACAATGATTTTCAAGGAAGGCTACATTTTGACAAAATTTAAACGCTACGAGCACTTCTTATCAAATGTAATTTCAGCAAATCCGTTTTACACCAGTTATCACATTTCGTGGTTATCGTATCATCATTCAATTAAAAAAAAGGCCATATATTTGTTATTGCGGAGAACTAATATATATTCAATTGTGCATTTTATATTTTGTACCTTTTAACAACTAAACTCATGTTGGACCAGAATGATTTTTAAAAGTCTGGATCAAGGAAAAGTATAGTATGATGGGCAAATCTGTTTTGCATGAGCACATGAGATTAAATATTTCGTTCATGCTGACTTTTGTATTTTCTTCTTAACCTATTTGAAGGAATTTGCAATTTATAAGCAATACTTAGTATACAATTGCTTATATATTAGTTCTCTGCATCAAAGAATATACAACCATAATCCATCTAATCGATTTTTTCGTGAATATCTAGAAATGTAGTAACCAATGTAAGAACAAATAGATCTAACCAAGTAATGTTTTTGTGTAAATTTAAAACATTTCAAATACAAATTTTGGATTTGCTTACGTTACCTGAGCCTACTGCATCCGTTTATATAACTGGATTATATATTTTATATCTTCCGTTCTGCAAAGCCATTAGAAAGTATGGAGATTTTAGAATTCAACTAATGGAACATGGAAAGGATCAGTTTTTGTCATATACCTGACATTCGACGTCGATTTATTGTTCAACGCTGCTTCGTTTTATTCATTATTCATCCATTAGTAGAGCAAGAACTGCACGACTATATTATGGAGAGAAGGGCTATGGCACCTTGTCACTCTATTCTGACAATCTACGCTTTTAGGTTTTGCGAACCTAGTAACAAATTAGTTCAGTTGTGACCAGAAGGATAAACCAAAGGCAGCATAAACGGAAAGTATAATCTCATGCAAATTCGTTTCGTGCTTACTGGTATCAGTTACTAACACAATAGCCATAGTGTTAGTATCCTTTACAGACTCGGTATATATATTATATAGTGTGAGTTAGCATTGAAGTCGCATTGTCGTTGACTTTAGATTATGTTAGCTTCACTATTACAGGTTTACACATTCGTCTAGGAGATTGTACCTTCCTATTATTCCACATTCTTCTACCAAATATATAGTGGTTAAAGGGCGTAATACCGGCTCGTACTGATGAGTCGCCAGTAAGCACGAAACGAATGTGCATGAGATTATACTTTCCGTTCATGCTGCCTTTGGTTTATCCTTGTGGTCACAACTGAACTAATTTGTTACTAGGTTCGCAAAACCTAATACATACTTGCATATATATTAGTTGTTCGCAACAAACAGTATTTAACTGTAGTCTAGGCTTTTGTAACGATTCGGCATTTCATTTTAATTTTTAATTAACGTTGAACTATAGTTTCTCTTATTTTGTTTGGGACATAGCATATTTCTAAACAGAGTCGAGGCAAGCGTACTGCCAGTGCTCCTTTTCTCTCTAATATTTTCGATCTCCGAACACTTAATTTTAGGTACATTTACAATTCTCACTCGCGATATAGCTAAAAATAACTCCCATTTTACTGGGTATTTTTTACAATATGCAAAACATCATAGATTTCATCTTCTCAATTTTATGTGCAGGTATTTTTACTCTACCGACTTGTTGCCAATACTGCATCATTGCCAGAAAGCCTCTCGTCTTCTAGCGCCACTGTATACCACCCGTTTTGTAAGGATGAGCTGTCAGAGATCAGCCAAATTTTAGCTCTTCTTATGTTTGATTTTTTGTCAATGCAGTCAGGCTCTTGTTTCATTTCATGCTTCTCTGACACTACAATTTTCGTTCTCCTCAACATCACGTGAAAACTAATTTACGCAAATGGACTTTAACAAATCTGTCATATTTATTCTAGTTTTGCGGTAATATTTTGCATCATTATTCCTTCTGTTCATCGGTTTTGTAAAAGTAGCTGAACCAAAATGCTTTCATAATTTTTAAAAAAGTTTAAAATTGAAATGCAACAGATACTGGAAGATATATCTTAATAGCTACCGAGTCTTCTTGAATTATACTCATAACACGTGGCAATTGTTAAAACGAGTGCAATGAAACTTATATTTATTTTCTCACGAACATATCTTTAAATTATTTTAATCAAGGTTGCGGTCTTGATATAAACACCTGACCCATTAATTACTTACATATGTCAGTATAAACTAAGACTTGTATTGTGTAGAAAAGGCAATTCATCCAGTAGACCGGTTTCGTCCTTATTGGGAACTCATCAAGTACTGGCCAGAATTTGCCGCGGACTGGACTCGAACCTCGGCACGTCTGCTTCGGAATCTGGTGCTCTAACCACTGAGCCATTTTGCCACCACCCGCGCAACCAATGTTTGTTTAATTATATAAATGTTTTTAAATTATACCAGCATTACCTCGTATAACTTTTTTTCTGGCAACTGTAGTTATTTTAACTTTCAGCATCTAGTCTTTTGATAATATCGCCATGCATCACACACATTTTGGTGGTCTTTCCTTCTTTCTTTCTAGAGCAGCCGGGTTCGTATCGAATATTACCTTGCATCAACATGTGGGTTAGTAAATTTGTTAAGTTAACGCAATTTTGTGTCTGTGGAAAAATGATTTAAAGCTATTATCCGATATACTTAATCAACGATTTTTGACATAAATTGTCATAAGTTGATTTTATCGTAAAAAGATTTACTAACAATTTAAGCTATAATTTCCTAGACTATGTTCCAAATCAATGTACTATTAATGAAGTATCTCGATTTTCCTGAACAGATTCTGCAATCTAAAAAATCTGCATTAGTACAAACGGAGAATTTTTGAACCACACGTCTTCCATGTATTTTCTCACGTATTAAGTATATAATGCACTAGTTTAATATATTATAAGCGTTGAACTCAGATTTACAAATGACGTCATTCCAATTTCGTGGATAATTTTACATTCATTCGTTTTTGTGACCGAAAGCAGGTTGGCAAAACCGTACAGCAGCCAAATCTGTTTTACGCACCATGGTTAAAATTCACGTTTAATTTTTTTGGCGAAACTCAGCTGAACCGCAATACCTGAAAATCTAAAAATATTGGAATATGGAAGCTGATTTAATTTGAATAAATATTATAAATAACGAAAAGGAAGGAAAAACGAATATTCTCAGGAACGTCTTTTAAAACAAGACACATAATTCATCTTTATATCATTAATTTCTATGCAAAAATATTTTGCCATTATAAGTTCGGATAAATTAGGTTGTAAACGAGTGCTTCCGCAATAACTTACACTTTTTCGTTTCTTGATTTAAAACCCATTGTATTCGCATCCATTCCCCCATTGTCTTCATAAACAATGTATTCGGTAATGGTGAAGGTACTCCCTTATTCCAGAAATTCTTAGTTTCAAATGGGCTTACTTTCGCTTATTTTTTAGTTGCAGAAAATAGAAAATGAACCTTTCTACTTTTTATTGCGTAAACCTGCTTTACAATAAGGTTGTAATTTTATTCAAATATATGTTTTTTTCATTAATTAGACAAACCAGTAAAATTTATACCGTTCTTACTCGCTTGGTTTCATTGGAACATAAAGGTTTTCCCTTTTAATTATTCACACGTGTTTATTCTGATGCCATGATTACTTGTGAAGTAGTTGATAGAGCGGGCTTTCTTCCAGTTAGTGTATTAAGGCACTTTAATTCATTAAAATTTATACGGAAAGCATTTGTTTCATTCTTTGACGAAATTTACGTTGGCGCCTCACACACAGGCCACGAATAATTGGTATTTTTTTATATTATTATGTACCACTTCAAAATTTTAAACTAAGTCGTTCTTTGTTTAACCGCCATCTTGGATTTAATATCAATTCTTACCATCTGTCTCGCTGTTATCAAATGGTTCTTTAAAATATGCTGTTTGCCGTAATTATTTTTTTATTCTAGAGGGTGGTCTAGGCTGCAAGCGTTATCGATTTCTCTTCAACATCTAATAACTACTCAATCCAACGGCAGTGCAATGTTTTTCATCTTTCGTTTATAGTTTCTTAGTTTTATCTTTTTTGGAATTTTTATTTTCCTTATGGTGCTTAGTATTCATAATGCACAAACTCGACTTTTCCACACCATCAGAGGCCTTCTGCATATAATTGTGATATTTAAAAAGAATTTTCGAGGCATGTGCTTCCGGTTAGATGCCTGTACTACCAAATTTTTACTTTTATGTGCGTACCGCTAAATCGATGCTATTAACTGTGAAGTTTGCATATAATGCAACACTTATGCGACGCTGATTTCCTTATAACCCTTGCCTGGAGATTATTTTAGAATATGATGACATTTGAACTGTAGCTCACGCAATATATTGTTATCCCGATCTAACGCCTACAACAATCTAAAGAAACCTGTCACTGCTTTCTACAATCCTTTTGTATTTCTTAATATTTAGTTTTATGCATTTATTCTGTAACAAATTTTTTACTAAGTGGGAAAAACATTTATAAATTCCGTACATAAAATATTGCGTTTGAATTTTGACACTCTTTGAATGCTAACCTTTAACGATTTACCTATTTATAAAGACTGCCTGTCATATATATCGACTTCAATCAAATTTAACAGGCTGAATTTCTACCTTAGGTCCCAGTATTTGACACATCGCTCTTAAAGGCGGTATTCTGCTTTTGCTATCTTTTTGTGCCAGAAAAGTGTATCCTTAGCTATTTTTTTCTATTCATCTGTGTCCGTTCACATTCACATTAAAGAAATAATTTATCCTAAAGGCTGCTTAGTCTTTCGGTTTGAGGCTTTCTCTTCTTCCTTCAAGCGAAACAAATGTATTCCAAACAGCTCGTCTGAGTAATTAAATTTAACCTTTTAAATAATAGGATAACTTTCACGAATTACAAACTAAATAATTTTCAAACATCAACGGTTTCATGGTATCAGAATCTACACAGACATCCATACTTACCTTACGTTCACGTTTGAATATTATATCCAAAATAAAAAAGATTTGTTTACTTCAACAAAATATAAAACATAACGACTATTGACGTTATTGAAGCGTAACTTAAAATTCCATGAAAGTTTGAATTAAACAATCAAAATAAATACACTTTCAGAAATAAGTAGGTAAATTCTTTAATGCTTTAAATAAGAAAAATTGAAAAATATTACTATTTTAATTTAATATAAGCTGGAAATATGTTTAGGAATCTTCAAATTACTTTTCAAGTGTTTCTTCTTGTTTCAATTATATTGCAAACACACGATTTGAACTGTGCATACTTAAAAACACAGAGAAATATGAGTAGATTTTGTATTTAAAGTTATTTATTTTCCTAAGAAAACGGAAAAAGCTCTAAATTCCAATATAAACTTATTTGGCTATTTCTGAATTTTGAAGAATTTTTAAAACTTTTTGTCATTTTTTAACCAAAACAGTTAAAAGTGAACTCACCTGTAAATGAAAATCTTTTGATTTGAATATGCATGAAACGAGCATTCCCAGTGCAAAACCAAACATGCAAACTCATTAATGCGAAAAGGCAGATGAAACCAAGTAGATATTAAGTTGGTAGAACGTTGTGAAAATCGAAATTAGCGTATTTAAATAAATACTAAATTAGCAAACGAACAAACCGACACCTACACTCCACATAGATATGAACTGAAGTATGAAATTTTCAATATCCTTTACCGGTCTATGTTACTAAAACACATTTTGCGATATCTGTCTAATTTAATTTCAATTTACGATTAGTGCATACCAGACAGTATGTCCAATAAACGGTACTCAAAGACAAAGATAAGATCGTTTTACCGTATATATTATTTTAAAATACTGCATAATTTTGCTGGAAAATTTTCTATTAAAATACGATTTATGTGTAAAACTAAAGTTGGTATTTAAATCTTTTGTTTCATTGCTGTTGGATTTTTAATAATTGCTTTAAATTCATTGCAGTTTGAAGAATGCTCTTCCTCAAAATATTGGGATTTAGATTAATTTTGAATTACATTGTAAATTTCATTATCCAATGGTTTTCATAATACAAAAGTATTAACTTATAAGATGAATATATTTATTGTATGTATGCGTTTGATTTGACAATATTATCGTAAAACATCATACATCATGTTTAATTTAGATAATGAAAATATGTTTTTGCTCATTTCTCCATCAAGGTAATGAACAGGAAAAAATTTTATATGATAATTTTACAACGTTTTCGTTGAACTTCTAATTGTATTTAATTTTTTCATTATTTTGAACTACTCGATGCTTAACTTCAAAGTGTATCCATCTGTTTGATAAAATTGGGAAGAGATTTCACCAATATTTGTCAAAAAATCCAACACTCATGACCATAACTTTAATGAGACAATATATAGACGTAAAATTAATTATTAAAATGCATAATTTTTGAAACTTCATTTTGAGTTGGGCGTAATAATTACATTTTAATTTATAATTAATAGCTATAGTTTTCTATTTAAACAATATATTCTGTTTGTGTGATACATGAAATAATTTTTACTTTTCAGAATTGTTTATAGATGAACGTTTGAAGATTTAAATGGAAAAAAATTCAGTAAACACGTTTCTATATGTTTATCCTTTTCTTGATTATTATTATAATCAGGTAAAACGAAAAAAGAGGTCAAATTTTTCATTTTTGTTTTTTGTTTTCAATTATACAAAGAGTTATTTAATTGAAAAAGAATAAGGTACTCTAAGCACAATTTAAAAATATTAAACGTGTTATTTTAAATAAACCAAACATCTCGATTGCAACTGAATTAGAAGTCATATTTAAAATAACTGATCTTTTAAAAAAATACTTTTACTTATTAAATTAGTGAATTCAAAAGTTCAACTGTTATCATGACAAACGAAATATGTAAACGGGAAAAATTCCTGATCAAAACTTGTCTTAATCATTTTTAAAATGACCAAACAATTCCACCAATCAAGATATAGTAATTATTCGAGCTGTGTTAGACGTGCACAATTAATATGAAATCCTCTGTACCAATCAGGATTTATATTGTTGTCATAGTGATGTTTTACTGTTTCATGAGAAAGTTTAATTTAACAAAGTAAAAATTAAACAAAACAACGAATAGTTTTAACTTGAATAATCGATTATATATTATTATTTGTGAAAAGTGTATTTTAAATTTTTATCAGTGTAGAAGAAATTGTTCACCGCGAAGCTTATTATTTGATTTCAAACGTGGGCGAAATTATTGAATTATAAATCGATACAACTGCACACAATTCAGCTGTTCTCATAGGAGAGTATTTGTAGCAAATCTCATAAAACTGGTGAAAAACTGAATAAGTATCTTCTCATCCAGATGATGCTTATATAGCGCATTATTAAATAAAAATATAGAAAATTAAAATCCATCTGCTGGTTTTTGGAGGCACTAATTTGCATTTGCCTGCTAGTAAAACCTAATTAAAAGGCATGCTGGCATAAAAACAAGGTTTCATTTCATCGGTAGCTATTTATCATTTTTCGGTTGTCGCACAGCGAATTCGGAATTAAATGTGTAGTGTGAACATTTTAATATTTTGATTTAGAGTATCTGCCATTTTTGTGTATTTCTGTTGGTGAGGAAAAATATGCAAATATTAAACAAAGACTAAATCTTTTGAAAGCTTCTCTTTTGACGAATTTTATTTAAATTTGCCTTTGGTCACTATTGGTGTCCTCAAAATTAACTTGAAAACAAAATCATAGTCTGTTAGTTTATTGAATAATTTGACAAAATTTTCAGAAGCCTCTTAACTATAAACAAATTACCCAAAATTGCACAAAGAGACGAGTGCTCATAACATTTGCTTTAGATCTGCAAATTATGTGACAAAAATTACGGATAATTTTTCTATATTTAAAAATTTAGACTGATACACTAAAAAATTATAGTTGTTTTCGTAAAACAGTTAATCAGTAGTGCAAAATGAATATGCTGCAGCAAAATTCGTTCGAGAAGGAATCATTTGACCGAAGTGATCAGCGACTGAAAGGTAAAACTTGTGCAACAAATCCAGTGTTCACAAATTCTCCAACTGGTTCAAATACGATTCTCAACAAATATGAGGGTGCTGACAATAAACACGATTGGAAAAATGATAAACGCGAATCGTCCAAAGCAAGCCTGGACGGTAAAGATGTCGATGACAATGGACTGAAGACAGCGGGCAATCTGTCGAATGATAAAAAAGTTAACAGTACAATGTCATTAACGTCTAACTTAAAGTTTATGCTTTCTCCATTTACGGGTCAGCCGCCTAAACTACCTACCGATGAATCAAGTCTTGTACAGATGATAGGCCGGACTAAGAAGCACACCGCTGCCGGATTAAAGTTGTCTTCCGAGAAAGGTCTTGTGTTCAGCAACCAGTTGAACGATAAAGAGTACATATACTTAAATGCGTCAGAATTTGGCGAGGTAGAGATTGTGCGCGACCTGTTGACTGACAATGAACTTAATCAAAACTGTGTCGATTACATGGGACGTAATGCTCTTCTATTGGCTTTGAAAAATGAAAGCATAGAGTTAATTGACGCGTTAATCTGCAAACTTAGCTTTCCGGCTATAGAAGATGCCTTACTGAATGCCATAAGCCAGGAGAAAATCCACTTGGTGAAGCTAATACTTGATCATCCCCAGTACATTCGTTTGGAAAAATTGTACCAGTGTCGTGGTCCCGGATCGGCTGCAATAAAATCGGGCAAGATGTTATTGAGCAAAAAGATGGGGTTTTACGCAAACAACGCCAGTGGCGAACGGTCGCAATTTTCGGCCGACATTACGCCACTCATGTTAGCTGCACATACAAACAATCACGAAATCATTCAATTGCTACTGGATAGAGGACAAAGTCTTGAAATGCCACACGATCGTGGATGCCTTTGCCTTGAATGTGAGTGTACACGTGCTCAGGTAAGCAATTTATTATTATGTAAACCTCTACTTTAAGAACAATGCTGTCAATAAGCAATGAAAAAATAAAATTCGAGCGGTCAGTAATTAAATAAGTTATGAATAAAGAAAAACTGATAAGAAATTGAGAATATATAGCTTTGTTGAATGTATTTTTAATTCATATACTGCATGTCTTTCATTTTTCACACCACCTCGCTACATGCCATTACATGAGGCTATTTGATAGTTAACTAATTTGTTATTGTATTCTACGTAATACCGTCCTATTATTAGGAGATTGTACCGTCCTATTATCCCACATTGCTCTCTCAAATGTATAGAGGTTAAAGAGCGTAATACCAGCTCCTACTGATGAGTCGCCAGTAAGCACGAAACAAATGTGCAGGAGATTATACTTTCAGTTCATGCTGTCTTTGGTTTATCCTTCCGGTCACAACTGAACTAATTTGTTACTAGGTTCGCAACACCTAATACATACTTAGAGTTAGATAATGTTTGTGGCGGAGAACTAATATGTATGCAATTGTATATTAGGTGTTGAGCACCTCATAACAAATTAGTTGAAATATGACTGGCTAGATAAACCAAATTCAGCATAAACGAAAGGTATAATCTCTTGCACACTTGTTTCGTGCTTATAGCGACTCATCCGTAGGAGACGGTATTACTCACTTTACGCACTATATATTTTGATGAGGAATGTGGGAAAATCGGATGTTTCCATTTCCAATACGAATATGCAAACATATAGTAGGAATTCTAACTTCATAAAGTCTTCTGACCTATTTTCCGACGTACCTCACTCAAATTTATGGTGGGTAAAGGGCGTACTGCATTCTCCTACCAAGAAGTCGCTATTAAGCACTAAGCGAATGTTTTTGAGATTATATTTTCCGTTCCTGCTATCTTTGATTTATCTTTCTAGTCATGTTTGAACTTTTATTGTTGCCAGGTGGGCAATACCTAAGGCGCAACGCCAGTTGGCCCAGTGATATTGAATTAAAATAAAATGAAATAATTTGATTATATCGATCATTAGTTTGACGTGAAAATGCGCAACACTGGGAGCGCAGTATGCGTGCATAATTGCTGTTTCGGCCCAAGTTGTTCAACTTTGCGATAGAATCTAAGACTTTATTATAATCAAGGTTGCGGTCTTGATATAAACACCTGACCCATTAATTACTTACATATGTCAGTATAAACTAAGAATTGTATAGTGTAGAAAAGGCAATTCATCCAGTAGACCGGTTTCGTCCTTATTGGGAACTCATCAAGTACTGGCCAGAATTTGCCGCGGACAGGATACGAACCTGGGCACGTCTGCTTCGGAATCTGGTGCTCTAACCACTGAGCTATCCTGCCGCACATTACACTACACACAATTTTCAGTTATATACTAACTAATGTAACTTGGTTAGTCAATTTTTCCTTTAGGTGGAGCTCATATGACATCCATTTAGACCCAAAGTTCCAACTAACCATGCCCAATCTGTCATTACTGAACAGACACCACATTACATGGGGAAGTGGTATTGAAATGAACATTTATATAATTAAACGAACATTGGTTGCGCGGGTGGTGATAACAATTATTATAATCAAGGTTGCGGTCTTGATATAAACACCTGACCCATTAATTACTTACATATGTCAGTATAAACTAAGAATTGTATAGTGTAGAAAAGGCAATTCATCCAGTAGACCGGTTTCGTCATTATTGAGAAGTTTCAGCCAATGCACGACTTCCGTGTTATGGGAGATGAGTTGCAAGACTGAAAAAAAATTCTCCGGAATTTAAAGCGTGTCTACGAATATTCGATCACGTTTTATAAATTTTCCAATAGTAAAAAATAGATCTAGTTGATGAATGGTATTAGTAATCTTAGACAATATTCAGTTAAGAATTATAAAATATTATGTAATCAAACACCTGTCATTTTAATTGAATTCGATATTACTTTTACAGGTGGAATTGTGTCTCAATTAAAATGACATATTCAGAAAAGATGGTTAGACCCTTAGGTTAAAAGAAATGCCAGGGATACATAACTATGGCTTATAACATTAATTTGTTTCTAAATACAATTGCATACAAAATAAAGCATCAGAAATTAACTGTGTAATTCAGCAAAAAATCATGAGAAAAGTTTGAAGCAAACGTAGATTAACATTTACTTGCTATATATAAAAGAATGTTATTATACGGTGATGCACAGTTAAAAGTAAGCATTAGCATAGGTTTCCATATAACGCCTATTGATTTGTTCTGTTAGCCAAAATACATATTTAGATTATATTGAAAACTGCTTACTGTACTTTAAAATATGAGATGCCTTGCCGTAAATCAATGTTTTATTGCGCTCGAGGGACGGCACGACAAAAGTTATTAAAATTTGACTTGTCTTTTTTCCATTTAAGAATAGAAGACTTTTGCGCAATAAAGCAACGCTATTTCATGTTAATTCATATTACATCTGCATACAAATGGTTAAAAATAACTGATGCAAAGAAGCATCAGCTTTTATTAGTTATTCTTAAGTAAGTTGTAAAATAATCGGTGAAACGTTAAATAGTTAATTTCATATAGAATTTTTTAAATTTGAGCATAATAATGAAATTGTTAGCCGCTAGTTTTCTGGTTGATATATGCTGTTAGGCATTTCGATTGATTTTCACCATGGTGTGGTCCAACCAGACATTTGGTTATGCATGATTCATGTCCATAACAATTAGGCGGATCATTGCTTTCTCAAAATGTTTGAGTTTAAAAGAAATTCGTAGTTCAATCGTAATATCTTTCCGTAGAGCTAATTATATGGGACGTAAGAAATCGTACAACAAATTTAGATTCATTTTAACAGCAAATAATAATTAAATTAAATATTATATTTAAAATAAACGTCAATTTTATTTAAATGAATATTTGTTGTCCACGTGGTGATAATTATTTAAATCCAATTTACGATCTTTATTTAAACATGTAGAGGCCCTTTGGCCACTAACATAAGAGAGGCTTTGAGATGCCAAGTCAAATCCAGTCTTAGTGGGCGTATGGTATTCTTACAAGTTAGTTTTCTCTTAAACTAAATTATCAGCATCCTCAAATTTATTTTTAAAATAAAAAATGTAATGGAAAACCAGAATGTTGCTGCAATTGACAGAGAAAGTCAAAATACGTCAGGCACACAGTACAGAAAACTCAAAACTGAAAAACTAAACAATTTTTCATAGTTTACTTTAACTTCGTATTTATTTGTTTGCTACAAACACCAGTTCCATTATATACATGTATTTGCCATTATCAACTAAGTGATTTATAATGTTGAAAAGGTCATTTATACAGTAGAATGGTTTCGTCCTCATCGGGAAATCTTTGCGTGCTGTCTGGAATTTGCCCCGGCCCAGATGGCAGCACTGTCCGTTGCAAATTCCGGACTGTGCGTGAAGAGTCCTTTTTAAAGTCGAAACCGGTTTGCGGGGTGAATTGCCTTTCCTAAATTATGCAATATATAATTTATACTGACAAATGTTTATATACAATGGGAGCAGAGTTTATATCAAGATGGAAATCTTGATTGATATAAATAATCAATCGAACTTTTTTCACATATACTATCATAAATTAAACAATAAATGATTGCGCGGGTTGTGGTATCAATTCTTTAAATCAAGTTTGCGAGCTTGAAGCAAACACGAATCCCATGGTATTTAACCGGTCGTCGAACAACATAACAAAACTACCACCAGTCGCAACGCACTGAAGCGTATCGACCTTTCATAATAATCATTAGAGTACGACGGCTGGTTAAATACAATGAGATTGGTGTTTACTTGAAGCTCGTAAACTTAATTTAAAGGACTATCATAAATTGTTTGGGTTTCTCATTTTGCCTAGGCAGTCAATCTAAAACAAGCTTTCTAAAAATACGACGGACCTAAATTTCTATTACCCAGCCAGGAATTGTAATCATTACAAAATTTTATGTTATATGAAACTTTTAATGTTTAAACTAATTTAACTGAGAAGATATTGCTCATAACTTCTTGCATGCAACATTTGTTCTTTGAATTATAGAAGTATCTTACTTTTAAGCAAAAAATCTCAAATTCTAGCAACACAAAAATTATATATAATGACTTTAAAATTAGTTGAATTTTGCACAATATTATTAGGCTGATAAAATAAAATGATTCATAAAATTTAATTATATTTTATTTCAAAATATATGTTTTAATAATAAATTTGTATCCTTTTTATGTATGTATCCTTTTCGTGTATCTCTTTAGTATTTCATCTCTTTTAATAAAATATAACATTAGCGATGGATAACGATAAATGCACGTTGACTTAGTTATTTTGGTGCTTCCCAGTATGATTTCAAATATTTTTCTTATAGTATAATTAAATAGCTTTTCTTTTTATATGAAAGGTTTTATTTTAATATATTACTAGCATAAGCAAAACATTGTCATGAACTAAGATCTTGCTTGAGCCAATTTGATATAGATTCTGGCAAAGCATTGCCTTGTGTAATGCTACTCAAATCGCACATTAAATACACATTTCAGTTGCATACCAGCATACGTTTATTGTCTGTTTTTCCTTCGAGGGTATCTTGCTTACCATTACTTATTTACATAAACTTCCACATGCACCCCACCTTTTACTGCAGATTAAACACAGTGTCACCCGATGAAGGGATATTACATTAAATTAAACTGGCACGTTTTAATTAAGGTAGTGTTCTCAGTATAGAGGAAAAATTCTATAAGTCAGCAAATGCTATTTATCAATTAAACCGGCTAATTCCTAATAGTAAGCTCTTCACCTAGATACTAGAAATCCCCGTGGCGGGAGTTCGAATGGGATACATTTATTTCAGAGTCTAGCAATTCATCTACTTTACAACTGAAGCCACAGACCACAAGTAATAAAATCCTGCCAGTTTAATTCAATTCGACATATATCAACATAAGTACACATATGGCATAATTTTCATAAATGTCCGCGCCATTTTTTGTTATAGCAACTACTTTTAACATTTTCGTTATGTAAATTGTTATGAATTTATATTTAACTTGTTAGCTTAAAATAATTTTTGACCCCATAAAATCTAGACGCTACAGTGTGAGGATGCAAAAATGAATTTTACATCAAAGAAGTATTCTGAGAAAAGGAATTATTTCATCAAACTAGGCATATATCTTCTTTAAATACAATGGTTAAATACAATGGGATTGGTGTTTACTTCAAGCTCGCAAACTTGATTTAAAGAATTGTTAAATAGGCATACATCTATTTATTGTTTTGAAAACAGGTTTTTTGTTTTAAAAATTATACTTTTATTATTTAAATTAAAATGTAACATTTTTTCGCCAAATTAGGCACAAATTAGTTTAAAAAATCGTCCGCGCCTTATGAGAAGCTTTACTACGAAGAAGGAATAACACTGTAAACTTTCTAAGAATAAGTTTATATATATATATATATATATATATATATATATACATATACATAACAGTTATTCTCTCGTATAGAAGGCACCTTAGATGTTAATACTGTCTATGAAAAACGTAGCCTTGTATATTATAGTAACTCTAGGTTCGATTAATGAAGAATACAGTTACTCGAACTCAGAAGTTAATTAACGAAATTATATAAATAATGACGAATATTAAACACGGATATGCATGATTAAACTCAGAGAATGACACGGTAAATATCAACAATCACGTCTAGTTTAATCTTTTGCTGTTCCTGAAAATAAGATAAACTTATTAGTAAACAATGGAAAGCGGCATAATATGACAATGCTATTTTATATAAATAAAAATAATATAATCGATGAATAATGGCTAGTGTGCATAATTTAATGTATAATACGTATATATTAAACTGTTCAGCCGTGGACTACGTATCATGTGGGCAAGGGAATATGTTCGAAACAACATGTTTAGAACCAAAACGGAGGGTTTCAACATATCCTTTAAAGGAGTACCAAAATATTCCTAATTCTAAACGTAAAAGTACCAAATTAATTCAACAATAATTACAGCTGCTCGATAGATCAAAATGCTCAACAATAAAATTGGCCATAACATTACGAGTATATAATTCTAAATCATAAATAACAATAGTGGCTTCACAAAGGACCGCGGCATCATTTACACGTAATACATACATACATTAGCCAATAAATTTTCGAAAAATAATAAATTAGTATAATTTTAGATTATTTTTTAATCTCTGTGCTCAAATAAAATTTTTTATAGCAATATAAAAGATAAAACATTTATAGCGTTTCAAAATTTATAAATTGATGTTTATTGCTTGAAAATAAAAATGATTTATAAGTGTTTTATTTCGATAAAATTAGTTTAAAATTTAATATTCGAGTCATTATCCTACTTTTATTTAAATCAAGTTTGCGAGCTTGAAGTAAACACCAATCCCATTGTATTTAACCAGTCTTCGAACAACATAACAAAACTACCGCCAGTCGCAACGCACTGACGCGTTTCAACCTTCCATGATCATCATCAGAGTACGACGGCAAACTGACTAGCGAGAATCAAACCGCATTGCATATATATGGAAAGCAAAATTAGATATGCGGCTCTCACCTCTAGTAGTCTTGCATATATTGTACTTGACTGGAAATGTCGGCTGCACAATTTCTATGTAGTCACGAACATTAGCTGGTTGTAGCTTTCGCCACACACATCCATATATAGACATTATAATTAAACAATAATTGATTGCGCGGATGGTGATAACAATTCTTCAAATCAAGTTTGCGAGCTTGGAATAAACACCAATCCCATTTTATTTAACCAGTCGTCGAACAGCATAAGAAAACTACCGCTAGTCAAAACGCACTGACGCGTTTCGACCTTCCGTGATCATCATCAGATTACGACGGCAAACTGACTAGCGAGGATCAAACCGCTTTGCATATATATGGATAGCAAAATTAAATATGCGAATCTCACCAACATATTTGTCGCGCGTATAGGTACAATCTATATCTACAATGACTTATTTATATTTGAATTCACCACATTAATTTTTAAATAGAAATTGGCTACCGTAATTTATCATATATCAAATATTATAATACGTTTAAAACATTAAGGCTGTCACGTGTAAAATTCTTTCAAATACTGCTTTTAAAATATTCACTTTTTATAAACCTAAAAAACAATGCTTTGTTATGCTTTTTTTCTTCATTAGTTTAGAAAACCATAAAATCTAAAATTATTTTTCAAAATAATTCTAATGAAAGATTAACTTTTTCTGGTATTTTTTGAAATTTTAAATGAATTTTTAGGCAAATTTCTGCATAAAAAAGCCTTTAATCCGAAGAAGAGCTAGATTTCAATTTATAAGTCATCAATTCATTTCAATGTAAATTAAATAACAATTAAAGGAATCAGTTCGAAATCTGAACGAAACTGCTTATTTTTTCTAAGCTGATTTAAATGCCTCGTTGTAAAGCTCATTGTTCTCAAATATTTGTTTCGAAATATTTTACGTTTAATTTTTCCAACCTGATACAAATCCCACGAATAATGAAAACATCAATAAAATGAATTTTTTTATTATCTGAAAACAAAAAAACACCTTGTTTACGTTTTGTGGGAGAATTTATCTTTTTTTTAATCCCAATTTAATATACAACTGCCATATGGCTCAGTGTTTGTCATTGATGAAATATTACGCTGAATTAGTTGGACATTTTGATAAAATTTACATTAACGTACGTTTATGCGGTGCAGTGTCTAGTAAAACCTTTTGTTATAACACAAACAGATATTGCAAAATACGTCAATTTAGTATTGATAGTTGTATGCGTGTTTCGGGTTAAACTGGTTGTGAGTTTGTAAATATTGCAGTGTTCACTGGCGATTTTTTAATTATAATTGTATCTAATTATGTCAAATTGCTCAATAACAACATTTTGGTTAAAAAGAACAAAATATCTGTAATGAAGTAGCCAAAATGTTCAGGTTATTTGAATCTACTTAGAATGGGGCAATATATTGTATACGATTAAAAAGTTATCATATTCAATATCTTTGGCAAAAACCAATTCATTGTGTACAAAACACAGCATAACTCTCATGAAACTAATCTTTGGCTCATCCTGTCAAAAGTCATCACTGCTGGTTAATTACATACTGTGACTAATTTACTGTATATTACAAAAAGCTCAATGTGAGGTCTATGCAATGTTAGATCTGTCTATCAATTCAATCATCCACTTACTACCAAAAACAGAAACAATTTCTCGTTTCGCATGGAATTTGTAAGAAAGCAACTCATCAATAAGTTTATGCGACACAAACTAGCAAATGCCTATTTTGAAGTCAAATTGACGTCCGTCATCTGATTTAAGTAGATTACTTTTAAAAATCAGTACAGACTCCTAAACCATAAGGTTTGTAGTGATGCGAACTGTAGTCTGTTAGCATATACTGTGCCGGACTCAAGACTAATATTTTTCAATTTTTTTCTTTGTACAGCTTCTGTCCTTTTTGACAAATACTTTTTTATATAGATTCAAGTAAGGACCAAAATACACCAAGATTGGTCTAAACCACGTAATATACATTTGCAGTTACATAAAAAACAATATCTTGTTTCTCGTTATTAGCGTTTACCCTGTCTAAGCGCAGCCAAATAATATTTTAATGTCTCATGGCATAAACTGTGCAATGAAAGATTGCGCCTAGATCCTTGACTTCGTTTTGAAGTTTAATTTCAAATACATCATTAAGAACAGCTTCGGAAAAATAAACGTGTTTAAAATTCGTTCAATGACCGATTTTTGACGTTTGTATCTTTTTGCCGTTAGTCATCAACACTAGTTTTATTAAATACCTAGTCACACATTACATTTCTTGTGTTATCTTATTCTTAGAGAAAATAATATATTTTGGACCAATTGGGAAGAGAATTTTTAGGTTTGTATAATCTGCAAATTTAAAAAAATATTAAGTGCAGTCAAATTATTGGTCTAATGCTTTCATGTGAATTCGTATAATTGTAGCGGTGGCATTTGACTAAAATGTGAGGTCTCGAACTTGATCTCGTGATCTATAATAATTTTATGATTTGTTAACTTTCGCAATGTTGAAGTTAATGAATAAATACAAATATTTATTACTAAATAAATCGATAATGCATTAATTATAAATAAACAAATATATATATATATATATACTATAATATATATATATATATATATATATATATATATATTTATAATGTCCATGCCTTTTTAATTTAACACAGTATATTTATAATTAGGAATGAAGAACACATTAATAACAAAGTGGATAAAGGCCATTTATTTCGTGAATACTAATCATCTCTTATACAATCATACATATGTATACATTTTGGGTTTTCAATTGATTATGCTAGTGGTAACAAATCTGACTCGTTTTTACTTCTGTTTCTTGTTTTGGCTGGTTGGTGAGTGTGTATGCGTTTGTGTTTGTGTTTATGCGTGTTTGCATGTAAAGGTCATTCTCGCAGTATTGCAAAGTGATGTCTGAGATCTGGTCATTATTGTTTTGATGGCTTGAGAATTAACCATTTGTGCGCATTGTTCACTGTTACATATACAAGTGCTATTTTTCCCAGTGTAGTTGATCGTTTCACCTTGTTGCGCACAGCTGTCGTTTTCACATGGTAACAGCGCCAGTGTGGATTGCAGTGTTAAACGCTCATATTGTTTGGAAACTTCTGTCACCGTATGTGCCTCTGTTATTTCCATTTCAGTTTGTTGTCAATCCGATTGTATGTTTGTTGATTCTAGTCGAGGGCCTGTTTGTTCTTGACTGGATACTAGTAGATTGTTGTTGAATTTTGTTATTCTTGGCTAGTCGATAAGAATATCATGTTGATGAAACTTTTGAATATTAAGGTCAGGTGCTTGTTGTTTTATGTAAAGGGCTTCATAACTAAATAATAATTTTTCTGATTTTGCTTTATGTAGAATTGTGAAATTGGTCGAATTGACAGGGTGCCCCGTTGCCAATATATGATCGGAAATAGCTGATTTTCCTGACGGTGCCAAGCCTTTGTTAATCAATTTCTGTGGCAAATGTTGCTGGATTCTGCTTATCAATTGCTTCTTCGTACGTCCGATATATGTGCTACCGCACATACATGAGAATTTGTAGACCATGAATGATTTGGAGAGAATTGGCAATTGATCTTTGGCATCCAACCTCATGATTCTCTGTGTACTAAATATCATATTAACTTTAACACTGGGAAAGTTGTCCTTAGTTATTCTATTCAGCCGCCGTGCAATTATTGAGGCTGGTACGTCGCCTCTAAATGGTAAGTTTAGGAAAACCTGCTTGACGGTATCCTCTCTAGTACGAATCTGCCGTGGTCTGATGTTGACATCAATGAAACGCTCTGGGTAGTTGTTCATTAGCAAAATTTTCCTGAGGTAGCCCAGTTCTTCCTCAATCTTGTGTTCAGAGCAGATCTTCCTGATTCTGTTTGCTAGGTTGTTTACTAAGTTTCTTTTGTGGGATTTTGGCACACTACTGTTGTAGTGAATGTATTGTCCGGTGAAAGTGGATTTTCTATGTATGGCCAGTGTCAAATCCCCGTTTGCTTCTCGAGTGAGTTTGATGTCAAGGAAGGGAAAACTGTCGTCTTTCTCTACCTCGAGAGTAAATTTGATGTCTGGATCGACTCCATTTGCTTGTTTGAGGATTTCGGAAGGGTCTGCTGCTTCTGAGATGAACAAAAAGGTATCATCTGCATACCTTTTAGGCTCGTTTTTTTCCATGTGATACATGTATACGTCTGCCAGGAGGGGTGCGATGCAACTTCCCATAGCTACACCATTGATCTGGCGGTAGTATATCCCTTCGAATGTAAATTGCACGTTTTTAGTACATGCTAATATGAGGTCTTTGATTTCATTGGTGTCTATAGGGAAGTCAAAAAACTCATTTTTGATGAGGTCACACAAGATCTCCGTTGTCTTATCCAGTGGTATGTTTGTAAATAAGGATGAGACGTCAAGCGAGACCATTTTATTCTGTAGGATGTTCTTCCCCTTCAATTCATTTGCTAGTTCGAAGGAGTCCTTGATAGTGTTTGCGTTTATGATGCTCCGTATTGGTTCAAGTAGTTTGCAGAGAAACTTGGCTGGTTTATTATAATCAAGGTTGCGGTCTTGATATAAACACCTGACCCATTAATTACTTACATATGTCAGTATAAACTATTATAGTTTATACTGACATATGTAAGTAATTAATGGGTCAGGTGTTTATATCAGACCGCAACCTTGATTATAATAATTGTTATCACCACCCGCGCAACCAATGTTCGTTTAATTGGCTGGTTTATGTTGTGGAGCGTTGATCATTGACATAATGGGCCGCATCGAGGGAGCTCCTGAGGCTATCACGGCTTTATGAGTTTTTGGTTTGCCGTACAATCTTGCGGTATTTGTTCCGACAGGTTTTTCTTTTTGAATGTCTTCTGTGAGTTTTGATCTAATCTCGGAGTCAGCCATCGATGTTAAAACATGTTTTTCCATCTTTTTCAAAATTGCATTAATTCTTGATTCGATGTTTGTTGAATCATCTTTCTGATTGATGTTATGCTTAAATTTAGATTGATCATTAATTATATCGTCCATGGACTTCCTATAAGCGTCGGCTTCAAGTATAAAAATTCCTGATCCTTTGTCGGGTGTGGCAAGTCGTATGTATTTGTCTGATTGGAGTTTTCTGAGTTCGTCCATGTGCTGTTTTGTGATGATTTGGCTGCCTTTGAATTCCTTCTTGTATTGTTCTAGTGCGCTTACTATCTCAGCTTTCAGTCCTTGTCCATTGAATGCATGTGGGGCGGTGTCTTTCGTTAAGTCATTGTAGAAATTTTCCGTTCCAGCCTGAATGTCAATAATGTCACGTTCACTTAGGTTTTTCTTGACTACGCAGAATTTTGCTCATGTATGTGCGGTAGCACATATATCGGACGTACGAAGAAGCAATTGATAAGCAGAATCCAGCAACATTTGCCACAGAAATTGATTAACAAAGGCTTGCCACCGTCAGGAAAATCAGCTATTTCCGATCATATATTGGCAACGGGGCACCCTATCAATTCGACCAATTTCACAATTCTACATAAAGCAAAATCAGAAAAATTATTATTTATTTATGAAGCCTTTTACATAAAACAACAAGCACCTGACCTTAATATTCAAAAGTTTCATCAACATGATATTCTTATCGACTGGCCAAGAATAACAAAATTCAACAACAATCTACTAGTATCCAGTCAAGAACAAACAGGCCCTCGACTAGAATCAACAAACATACAATCGGATTGGCAACAAACTGAAGTGGAAATAACAGAGGCGCATACGATGACAGAAGTCTCCAAACAATGTGAGCGTTTAACACTGCAATCCACACTGGCGCTGTTACCATGTGGAAATGACAACTTTGCGCAACAAGGTGAAAAGATCAACTACACTGGGAAAAATAGCACTCGTATATGTAACAGTGAACAATGCGCACAAATAGTTAATTCTCAAGCCATCAAAACAATAATGACCAGATCTCAGACATCACTTTGCAATACTGCGAGAATGACCTTTACATGCAAACACGAATACACACAAACACAAACGCATACACACTCATCAACTAGCCAAAACAAGAAACAGAAGTAAAAACGAGTCAGATTTGTTACCACTAGTATAATCAATTTAAAACCCAAAATGTATAAATATGTATGATTGTATAAGAGATGATTAGTATTCACGAAATAAATGGCCTTTATCCACTTTTAAATACTGTTTTGTTGCGAAGAGCTAATATATATGCAAGTATGTATTAGGTGATGCGAACCTAGTAACAAATTAGTTCAGTTGTTACCAGAAGGATAAACCAAAGGCAGCATGAACGGAAAGTAGAATCTCATGCACATTCGTTAAAAAAATAATACCGTCCTATTATTAGGAGATTGTACCGTCCTATTATCCCACATTCCTCTCTCAAATGTATAGAGGTTAAAGGGCGTAATACCAGCTGTTACTGATGAGTCGCCAGTAAGCACGAAACGAATGCTCATGAGATTATACTTTCCGTTCATGCCGTCTGTGGTTTATCGAATTTACACTAATGGTATACACACACACACACACACATATATATATATGTATGTATATATACATATATATATATGTATATATATATATATATATATATATATATATATATATATATATATATATATATATATATATATTTCTAATTGGAAGACAAAACACATTAATAAAAAGTGGATAATGGCCAGTTATTTCGAGAAAACTAAACTTCGATCTACAGTCTTTCATTTTATATACATTCTGGGTTTTTCATTTGAATATGTGGGTGGAAACAAATATGACTCGGTTTCCTATTTCTTGTTTTGGTTGATTGATTAGCGTGTATGCGTTTGTGTCTTTGTGTGTACCTGTTTGCAGTGAAAGGTCCTGTATTGCAAATTGAGGTCTGAAATCTCGTCATTATTGTACTGATGGCGAACAATTCGAACAGATGGTTAATTCTCAAGCCATTAATACAATAATGACCAGATCTCAGACATCACTTTGCAATACAATGAGAAGGACGTTAACATGCAAACAAGCCCACACACAGACACAAACGCATACACACTTACAATAAGCCAAAACAAGAAATAGAAAACCGAGTCATATTTGTTGCCACCCACATATTCAAATGAAAACCCAGAATTTATACAAATGAAAGATTGTAGAGCCAAATTTATTATTCTCTAAATAATTGGCCATTATCCACTTTGTTATTAATGTGACTTTTTTTCCTAATTACAAATATACTGTGTAATATTCGAAGCCAATGGGCAGTATATATATATAAATATATATATATATATATATATAGTATATATATATATATATATATATATATATATATGTAAATCAAATAATAATAATGTGCGTTTAAAACTGTATATTTATTAAAATCAATTATTTGGAGATAACACAACTACACATTACAATATATTACAATTTATATACTCTCGTGATTATCATTTGATTAATAAGATCACAAATAGTCTGATTTTACGTTGTAATGTTAGAGTTCTTTTTATTCTTGTACTAATAAAGATGGTAAGCCAAATCTTCGCTTTGGTGGCTATTTTGTGTACGAATATTATCCCCGAGGTTTTGCCTTTCGTATCACAAAGTTCTCGAGATTTATTTTGTTGCCATGGTAAGAGCACAGGAAGTTCAGATTGCAATTTGGTTCACCCATATTGTCGTGCAATTCCTATCACTTTTAATGCTAATTGGAATGCTGTTTTCGCAGCTGCTCTTAATTCAGTTTGCTGCTGATCCGATCGAATGTTTCTTAACGCCGCCCAACTGTGTGTTCGGACTTGTTTGGATATTAATAGATTATTTTTGGTTTGTGTGATTCATGACCAGTCGATTAAGATAACACGTCGGTAGATCTTTTAAAAGTTTAAGCCGATTATTTATTGTTTTATATAAAGAGCTTCTTATAAGTTTAATCATTTTTCAAATTTTGCTTTGTGTACAACTGAGAAATTTGGCAAATTCACTAGGTGTCCTGTATCAAATAGGTGCTCTGAGATAGCTGGTTTACCTGACGCTACCAGGCTTTTAGAATAAATATTTGCAGTGAATTATGCTGGATTCATATAATCTACTACGCTTTCGTGCCTTCATCATAAATGATAAATCAAAAAAGAAAAAATACATGACAATTTCTAGACTATGAACGATTTAGAGAGAACCTCATGATTCACTGTGGCGAATGTGATGTTGACCTTTGCGCATGGAAAATTCGCCAGTGTGCTTCGATTTAACACTCGTGCAATTATTAAGGATGATTAGTTGCACCTAATAGGTAGGTTGTGGAAACCATTTTAAATGTTATCCTCTGTCGTACAAATAGGACGCGATCCAATTTTGACATTTATGAACAACAAAATTAAGTAAAAACAGCTGCGCAAATGGCATCACTAACGTCATTAGCAGGGACAGGAAATGCACAACAATATGAGCGTTTGAAACTGCAATCTTCAAAGCCTGCGCTGTTACCAAAGACACAAAGCAAAACTCAAGAACAAGATTGTATACTAGATGATATACGGGAAAAACATTCGTTCTCAAAAAGCCACTAAATCGGAAAACTGATCTAATCTCAATCTCTAAATTGTAGAATAACCAGATCTCAAACATTACTCTGTAAAATATTAAGAAGGACGTCTACACAAACAATTCAATACACAAATACACACATTCGTATACACACAAGTCAAAACACAACAAAAAGTAAAATAAAAATCAGACTAGTTGTCATCCGATTAAAAAAAATGAATACCTGAACTGATATAAATGAAAACATGTAGTGTTTAGTTGATTATTCTCGCAATAAATATATAAAATATATACGCAATTTGTTGATAAAAATTTTCTCATTCTAATTTAAAAAAAATTATATGTCATATTCAAAGGTAATGGTCATTATATATTTTCTTATATCGATATAAATATAAATAAAGGTAAATAAATGAATAACAATATATATGTAACATATATATATATATACATAGTTATATATATATATTTATTTCTATTTAAGTAATGTGCATGCTCTTTTAATATTACACAGTATATTTGTAATTAGGAAGAAAGAACACATTAATAACAAAGTGGATAAAGGCCATTTATTTCGTGAATAATAATCATCTCTTATACAATCATACATATATATACATATATATAACCGGGTCAAATTTATTGCCACCCACATAATTCAATGGAAAGCCAGGATATATATATATATATATATATATATATATATATATATATATATATATATAGGCGTGTGTGTTATTTTTAGTATTAACTAAACATCGTCTTAATACAAGTATAGCAAAAGCAGTGTCATTTTCATTGGGCACTATTTAAGTATTTGTAAAAATTACTGCGCCTAAATATTGAACCGAATGTAATATAAACTGTTCACATTTTTTGACTGTGTCTGCGTGTGTGTGCGTCTCAGCATTAGCGTCCCTCATTTCCTGTTCGTTTTTGTATATTTCATACTTCTGATCTGAGTTTATCTACTCTACTTTTAAGAAGTGGTTTAAAAAGTATGCGATATTACAATCGAATTGACCTGCACTAGCATAAATTTATGCTTCGATACACGCTTTATTTATCGATTGATTTTGAAAATGCAAAAAGTGGCTAAACTATAAAGGATTAAAAATGTATAGAAGATATTCGTAGCCTGATTTTCTTAGATCACATTTTATTTCCACAATAATTATTTTTTGGCTTGAACGGGCAGTCCGTTTTGTCAGCTTAATTTAGGCGCCATATCAATTGCGTGAAGCGACATCGTATTGTTGTAATGTTGCATAATTTACTGAAACATATTTATTTGATTATGAATTGATTTTTCGTATCCTATAAGCAAGCTGTAAACGAATTTGGGTAGATTAATAAAGTAACGTTTTGGTTTTAATTTTTATAAAAGTGCAAATTTTAATGGGTCATGTTTTTATCAAACGGTTAACAGAAAAATTTATAATGAAATAATATTTGAAAAGTTATACTATTAGAACATCATTTAATACAGAATTTATACAAGCAATTGAGTCCAGTTTGCTTTGTTTCACTTTACAAGGACGAAGACCGTCGACAGATAATAAAATTAGACTTACAGAATATTAAAATCGACATTGTAGATAACCGGAGTTTATTGAGATGGCGAAAAATCAGCTCAAATTCCCCACACGAGATTTAATCGATAAAGAGGGCGGTTAACGGCAGTTTTGTTATGCTGTGCGACTAGATACATAAACAGCATTGATGTGCATCTCAATTTCAGAGAATTATTTTAAAGAATTTTATCACCTTTCTCGTAATTAATGATCTCTTTATCGTAAAACCGTTTTCGTAAATGTGGCGAAACCGGTGAAATACTAATGTCTGTTATGGGAAAAATTGTGTATCCGGCATATCTAGTCAATTAAAATGTCTACGATTGCACTACGGGCGAGGATGATCATAGAAGGTTGAAACACGTCAGCTCGTGCAACGTAGAGTTGTTTCATTGATCAATACAACTGGATAAATTAAATGAGATCGGTGGTTATTTCAAGTTTGCGAAATGGATTTAAAGATTTTAATCGCCACTATCGCAATTTGATAGATAGAAATTTAGACAGACAAAATCATCAACTTACATGGAATTCACTTAGAAATTGATTTTATTTCATATTATGCGCAGAAAGAATACAGCGCATGATATACTAGGAAATTCACAGCGCCTATTAGGTTCATTCAGTGAAAAAACATGGAAAGCCGATTGTTTTGCAACAGGAGATTTATCAACAGAGTGTTCTGTTATTGCAGCCATTTGATAACGCTCACATGACAAGTAAATATTTCTCTGAGACCGAGCGCTTTTAACCTTGAAGTAGACCGGATTTTATTAATCAGAATATCAGGATACTGTTTTAAGAATAAGAAAATTTTATCTTTTTATGACTGTCACATATGGCAGTCACATATAAACAAGAGCTGGTCAACATTATAGAAATATTAAAAAATATATTGCATCACGGCACGGTGACTGCAAAATGATATTCCTAAAGCCGGAAAAGGTTCTACTATCTTATTAATGATTAAGCACTATTTCGTGACAATTGATATGATAAATGCCAGCAAAATTCATACTGAGAAAAAATGGCAGATTAAATGTCTGCTGGGATTATTTGTATGCATAAATAAAATGCGCAGTAAATGTTGCACAATATTTATTGAGAAACAGCAACATACATAGTCATTAAAACAAGAAAAGTTGGCACATACACGATTACGGTTTTCAGTTTGCTCAAAGATGCATTGTTGATTGGCGAAAATGATCTATCTATCCTTTGACAAACTACATTTTAAAGAAACAAATCGTAGCCCAAATATTCTCGAGATCTTAAATTTGTTCATAGCTAATACAGTCAACATTTAGCTTCCCTGGCGCGTTTGCTTAGAGGTTGTTCGTCGACATTTATATCGGTTGCATTATCCAAGTACCCCACCTTTATTCTCAAAAGTGACATAAACGAGTATAATCGTAAGTCCAGATCACATTAACTTTTCAATAATTTGCAAACATGTAACAAATGCCAATAGATGAGCGTACAAATCGTTCATTTTCAGGAAAGCCTGAATTGCCTATTGACAAAGCGTATATTATAAATAAAATATATATTCGCAAGTGTATTTCACGTATTTTTATAATGGGTTTTATCTGAATAATTAAATGGCATATTTCACCATGCTACCGGTTTGAATCTGGATATATTCGTATTAACCCATTATAAACATTTTTTTGTTAGGTATTGATGGTAATAATATGTTTCAGAATGATCAATAAATTAAATATCAGAATACAGTAACAGTGATTCAAAAACCATAAACTAATTGGGGCTTCAGTAATTGGGTAAAAACACAGTTTCTTGGCAAGCACATTACTGTGCTTGTGCAATTGAGTTGGGTCATTAAATTGGATCTAATTAAATTCAACTGTAGCCATATATTTATAATCGTTTCTAAAAATTGCATATATTTACCAAAATAACTTTGCGGTCTTGCTTCATTTGGTTTGTGTATAATTATACTCATCTCGGGGAGAGGCGAGTCCGAAATCAAAATATTTTTTACAGCAACTAATTATCAATTACCTACAAAACAAATGGTTTGTAGTCAAATTGGGCGTTTCGATATAATCATTTAATTTTGTTCTATGGTGAACTCATGCAGCTCTTTGAACATCTTGCTACTTTGCACTCGGCCTTAATCAAGCTGACATATGGAATATCTGCATAGTTATACTGGAGGGCGGATCGTTAAATTTGGACGAGAATTCGGATTAAATTTAAAGTCAACTCACCTACCAAACTGGTAAAAAATATGCCAATCTACGAGTAAATTTGTTTCCAAAATCAAGCTCTAAACAAATTGCAGTTGAACATGTTAGAAAAACAAGAAAGAACGAAAATAAACTGATTGTGAAAGCTTATTGTTATGCTTTTACATTTCCACTGCAAAATCACCAGAAAATTATTCCATATTTTTTACTAATTACTTTGGAATTTTATGTATGTCAAAGAATACATATATAGAATTGAACAAGATTATTTTCATGACATACATTTTTGCCTTATAAATAAAACAATACAAAAGGTACTTTAAATGAAGTTTGCGAGCTTGAAGTAAACACCAATCCCATTTTATCTAACCAATCGTCGAACAACATAGCAAAACTAACGCTTGTCGCACGCACTGACGTTTTACGAGCTTCCATGATCATCATCAGGTCAAAAAACGTCAGTGCGTGCGACTGGCTGTAGTTTTGCTATGTAGTTAAACTTGATTTAAAGAACTGTTAACACCACTCGCACAATCAATTATTGTTTGATGCAAAAGATTTCAATGAAAAAAATATATTTCGTGTTGTAATTTATAATTTACTGTACAAAACGTCAATGATACGCGGTCATTCAACAACACTTGTTACATTTAATATTGCCAGGACTTTGTAGCTAGTTATAGCACAAAGTTTTGACTCACAGCTTATAGTGGTAGGCATAAAGTGTGACCAGGCAACTTGCAATTGGTGTAGACTATAAGATAACCTAAACAGTCCAATTTCTACTGCCTTATGAATGATTGAATAAGATTAATTTTTCCAACAGGGAATTAGAAAGTATGTCTCTAAATAAAAATACGTTTTTACCTAACAGATATTCCAAAGTTACCTTACTATATCAGATTGGTTGACAAATGAACATTGGACTAAGGCACTAATTATCACAGAACACATGCTTAGGCGAGATAATACCTTTTGTTATGCAGATTTAAGAATAATTTCATGTAGCTAAACTGGCTAAAAAATGTTCGCTATATTTTATTATTGTCATCATTTATTCTCGAGTAAATATACCTTAATTTTCGTTAAAGAGGTTGCCTTGACGGTTCCTAGCTACCAAATAGTTTTAAGTGTTTATTTTTTCTAACGAGGTCTGAAATATAGATAACGGGAAAATAGCTGTGATTTTTCAAATTATGATTAGGTAATGCGAAATGGCATATTGTGAAGAAAGTTAAAGGTTGACAGGATGTAAGTTATGAAACCAAAATTTGTGATATAATATTTTTATTTTTCACGTTCTTAACGATGACATTTAAAGATTGTTACAGAACAAAACATATAAATTAAGGAAGTATTTATATCTTCAGCATTCATGTTGTAATTCAATTTTATTGAAAACTCTTTAAAAAATCAATGTCTAACCTGAAGGAAAATTAAATAAATCGTGGATATATTTAAAAATTGATTATTTATTGTGTTTATTTAAAATCATTTTAGAAAACATTTACCAGGTGATGCTTCATTTTTTGGTTTTTATAACGTATTAGGAATGTTCGCTGTTTTAAGAAAATGAACCTTCTTAATATTGCATCTGATTAGGTTTATCACATTATATATTGATACAGCAAATTAAAACACCACAGAAAGACAACAACCTGGTAACAATTACACTAATGCATTCATCAGACATTCTAATAGTGTTCGAAGAGTTCATTAGTTTAATTGTTACCTGTGATTTCTTGTTATAATGGTTTTATCTTTTATATAATTTATTGAAATCTAAGTTTTATAGCAAAATAACGGTAGGTTAGGCAGCAAATTTAATTCTTCCCACAATTTCTTAAAGGTTGACGACATTTGTCTAGCTGTGACATATACCAATTTGAATAAGCGATAAAATAAAATAAATAGTTTTTATGCTAGCAGGATTATACTATCAATTAACTGCACTGTGTATTAAGACAAATTAAACACTTTTCTTATCGTAATCTGCAGTAAAACTTCTGCATGTTTTACATCCTTAAATAATTCTAGCTTCCTGGCTTAAGGTAAATACTTTGTGGTAGACTGATTGGTGATAACAAGTATCAAAATTGCCTACAACATTATTCGACCAGGAGTCAAGAGGAAATTTATGTTTAAAAACAGCTTTTATTTGGCAAGAGAAAACTTTGTTTGCAGGGTATCTTTCCTGTATTTGACATATTCTTTCTCGTATTCTGAATTGTAAAAGACTTTAGAAAGCGCTTGAGCTTTCAACAGGTCCACGTTGAATGTAGTAAACATCAGAGTTCGATTCAAAGATGGCGTATTTTGTATTGAGGTAAATTACGTTAAGTTTAAAGTAATTTCCTGTCACAAAATGCCCTAAATATCGTTTTTTTTATAAATTTACAAAGGAATGTAAAAGAAAATTTTGAAACTTGAATCCATTTGATCAGTTTCATGATTTGCAATTATTGGACGCTTGCTAACTTGTATTGTGCATAAAAATGTACGAAGAGTGTTTTTGTAACAAAAAAGCCGAGAAGAAATTTAAGCATTTGGATGAAAATATAGAAAGAACGAATAATTACCGAGAAAAATTCATTGCGTCTATCATGAGATCTCGTTTTCCTGTTTAACAAAAGATAATAGCAGAAAGTTTATTACAGCTTCAACTTACTACATGTAATAGCATCAATAATTGTCTAAAAAGCAAATTCGCATCACAAAAAAAATTATTTATATTTCAAGGTGTACATTACATTTTACACCACAATGTTAGTGTGGTCGAACATCGTAGATCAAATTCTGTCTTTTTTGAAACGCTTTTAGATAAATTTAAAAAAATATTTTGGACGAATATAGACGGATTTTATCAACAAATCAAATAAAATCTTTTGTGTGTGTTATTCAGTAAAGAGTATCCCCACCCAGAATTTCGGAAATTACTGGAAACGTTCTTCAATTTTGCAACTTAGAACACAATTAATTAAAAACGTCTACACGGAGTAATGTTTTTTAATATTTGTAACAATCTTTCACGCATACTACGTAATTCAATACGATAATGTATCGAATTATCACAAATTTTATTAATGCAACATAGAATTCAGGCATAATATTTATTTCAGCTATTTTTTATAGTTATACAAACTGAGAAATGTTTTTTTAATTGAACCATAATTGTATTGGAAAGAGTTATGAAAAGCCATTATCTTCTCGACAGATGCGAACTTCGGAACAAACAGTATTTAACTGTAGATGCGAACTTGTTTGAAATATATGGTCAATGATTTAGAAAGTTAGAAAAGAAAAAGGCAGCTGGTTTGGTATCATGTATACATAAAGAAACATACAAGAAACCATCGGTATCAATACATTTTATTTATAGTAATCGCATATACTGAATGATTATTTAATTCAGCCACGAAATACAAACAACAACAAAAAGACAATGAAGCCGCATAACAGAAAAGGAACATAAATGTTGTTTACTTTTAAGAGTAACATCACCCAAAAGATTAACTCTAATCTTAAAGTAAGTAATGCTAACTTGGATGCCTTATACAAAACGTAGGCTTTTTTAAATTAAAAGGCTTGCAAAACATAATGGAATAAATAAGCTTCCTGAAATCGTTAAGTCCAAAATTTCTCTTTTCTAAATATGCAATAGCAACTAAGAACACTGTTGGAAGAGTTTGACGATTACTGAAGGAGTGCAACAAAGATCATTTTAGACTAGGCATATTTGGCATTACGAGAACTTCTCTGACATAATGTAAATATTGAATATATAAATCAAAGAAATAATCAGGCAGGTTTCCAAATGGTACCAAGTGAAATGATTTGCAGGAGCTGCGTATTGCGAAAGCAGGTAGTTACAACATACGTTACAGCAGTTAAATTGACGAAATTCTTTTGTTTATGAATTCAAGATGACCTGCTGCATAATGTGTATGTGGGTGTTGCTATGCACTTGCGTTTTATGCCTTTGGTTTTTCGTTGTGAATTGATAAGACGAAATAAAAATTTATTCCCATTGCTATTATAAATTAGCTAAATCAATATTTGAAATGGCAAACCCACGTTACAGTCGTCATCCACTACAACATTAGTAAGGTTTTTTGACAACGCATCCAGGAAGGCTAAAGCACTTGTCACACTTAAATATCCCAAGAAACTAGAAAGACTAATGTATCAAAACTACTTTGAACCATTTCCATTGCTTCCAAGTTAACACATCTTAGTAACAATGAAAATAAAAACAAAATTATATTTTTTTATGAAGAGAACCCTGCATATTTCCTTCCAAAATCTGGTATGCTGATTCTGCCAAAGCCAATGTTGCTTCAAACTAAATAACCTTTTTCACTCAAATAAAATGCTCACAAGACTTTTAGAAGTGATAGCCACATATTCAATTTATTTCACACCTGGCGTTTGCATTGCGGTATGATAAACAAAGTAACACATCTTAGGTAAATTTATTCTAAATTATAATGAGACAACACAAAATCTACCAAAGCAATGTGAAATTGTCAACGCATTCTGAACCACCACACGTTTCTATATTATCCTATAGACGAATCACACGCATAGTTTTATATTATGGACCCTTTAACTTCAGCCTTTGGTACAGTTAAGCCAATGCGGCTAGAACGACTGCCCCAGTTCAATAAAGAAGCCTAGAGAACCAAGTAACGACTTCAATAATAGATTATAGAGAAACGTATAAAAATTTTTGTTGGCTTATAGCTCATCATGGTATAACTATCACAGATTGTGTTATAAGCTAACAAAGAAGCATTAATAATAATTCGACGACTGGATAAATACAATGGGATTGGTGCTTACTTCAAGCTTGCAAACATGATTTTAAAAATGTTATCATCACACGCGCAATCAATTATTGTTAAATTGTAATACCTATATATTTAATTGGGGCTAAAGCTGCAATCAGATAATGTTCGTGGCTGCATAGAAATTGTACAGCCGTCATTTCCAGACACGTACAATGTGTGCAAGACTACTAGAGGTGAGAGCCGCATATCTAATTTTGCTTTCCATATATATGCAATGCAGTTTGATCCTCGATAGTCAGTTTGCCGTCCTATTCTGAGGATCATCATGCTAGGAAATAGTTCACAAATAACAAGTTGAACTATACAGTTTCGAATCGAATATTTCACTACCCCATTCGAACCATCTTGATGAACTAAATAGTGCTTCAATTCATAAAACTAAATGTACACAAACATTAGTGTTTAGCACAATGTGCAAACAGGAAAGCGCAATTAACCATTTTATAACGCGATTACCCTCCCACATTTTGGGTGGTCAGTTTAGTTCAAGAATTAATAAAAACAAAAGCACATAAAATATATATGTATATCGTCTTAAAGATTATGTATAACAACGCATAAATATAATTGTGATTAAAACGGAATGTCTATTTTCTATGCGAAAAAGTCAGCTCTGTTTAGCTGCACTAGTAAAAAATGATTGGATGGTGCAAACCCATTAAAACATAAGTACCTTGACTAGAAGCATTAGCGACTGACTCTATGTTACAGACCCATTATATAATTGTTTAAGTAATGTGAAACAGATTTACGCTGTAATCACTCATTAATCCAATTGAAGTCCAAGAAACTATCATGCATCTATTCTGATAACCTTCTTATTCAGAAAGAATTTTAAAGACATTATTTTAAACATTTTTTGTTTGAAATTAAAATAATATCAGAAAAATGAAAACTATGAGATAAACTTCAGCTTATTGTAAAAGCGGATAAATGTACTGAGAAGGCTGCTTCAGATGAGAATCGGATTGAACACCCACATTACAAACTTCTCCGTACTAAATTTTGTATGTTGAAAGTTCCGAAAAAGCTAACATTAAGGAATGCTTATTTCTTATCTTCATTGAAGCAATTCTTGTGTTCTGTATTTTTATCAATTATTTTTATAGAAGAAAGCGAGATTTAAATTGAAATCTATAACAGTATTATTAATTAAAACCATACTTATTATCCTCGTCCTTATAAAGAATTAGAGTTTAGAATGTATTTATTTGGATTCAAACCGAACATGTTCTATTGAACAGATTACAATATCATAATATGCACAATAGACAGAAGAAATCACATCAAATGAATATGTACTGCATGAGATAATATCAGGCTTAATTATGGTATATAAATAAATAAATAAAAATAATACTGTTAACCTTTTTATTAACATAATGAACACTTTGTAGATTTGGCTACACGTGCGTAAAATCAAATCATGATACTGTTATTAGAATGAAGTCAAGATACGATTGATTTAATTAAAGGATTTTATATAATAGTTATTAATAGAGATATTAATAATTTTTTCGACGAAAAAAATCTTGCCACATAATTTGGAAGGTCAAAGTACAATTTGAATATAGGATTATCAGAATTATAATTAAATTTATTTACTTGGATTCAAACCACAATTGTTTAAATAATTATAATGTACAGATGCCGGAATGTGTGACAAATATATACGATAGGGCCTGAATTAATGATTGATTATTGTCATAATTACATACAGCCAAAATTTCAATTCCGATAATCATGTACATTTATTAAAATTAATTTTTCTATCTTAAAAACCCTATTATAAACATACCTTTATCAGTATAAACTAAGCATTGTATAATGCGGCAGGGTGGCTCAGTGGTCCGAACAACAGATTTGAGACCTGTCCGTGGCAAGATTTTAGACAGTACCTGCAGGGTTACCTTTAGGGACGAACCCAGTCTACTGGATAAATTTACTTTCTAAATTTCGAATTTCTTAGTTTAAACTGGCAAATAAATGTATATACTAGGAATGGTGTTTATATCAAGGGGGCAATACAATATGAAGAAATGAAGCGACATCGTTTTGTTATATTGTTGCAGAATTAACTGAACGTATTGATTTTTTCGTATTCTATAGGCAAACAGTAAAATTATTTGCATCGGTAATGATGGTGCAGTAGATAGAGTGCCAGACACCGAAACAAAATTGCCCCGATTTGAGTCCCGTTTTTGGCAAATCCTGGTCAATATTTGAAGGATTCCTAATAAGAATGAGATGGATCTACTTGAAGAATTACCTTTGCTACCTGGTGCAATCATTAGCTTATAAAAATTATATAATTGTATATATATATATATAAATGTGCAGAGCAGCATGCGTTGACACAGCAGCATCTAAATGCACTTAGAAATATCAGCAGAAATGCAGACATCAAAATATTACGCGCTGATAAAGGAAAGAGCGCAGTTATAATGGACAAATCTGAATACGTACAAAAGATGGAAAACGCGTTAAATGACAACACAAAATTCACACGTCTAGACGATAAATCAGATGAAATAGACAAGGTGGAGCGCAAAGTAATTAATGAAATTAAGATTTTGACAGATGCCGGATTTATTGATGAGGCCACTGCACATAAGCTCAAGCCAGTTGGATCATCTACACCAATAATGTACGGATTACCAAAAACACACAAAAGAGGTTGTCCTATGAGGCCAATTTTATCAATGGTAAATTCTCCGTTTTATGCACTAGCTAAATGGCTAGTTCGTTTACTTGAACCATTACGTAAACTACTAGGTAATTATTCGGTTGCCGATTCGTTTGAGTTTGTAAACAAAATTCAAGACATAAATGTTAAAAACAGATTATGGTATCTTTTGATGTTACGTCTTTGTTTACCAATGTTCCAATTGATGAAACCATTGACATTATAGTCAAAGCGGTAGAACACGATATATTACCATCGCCGGTGCCAGGTCAAACTCTACGCAGGCTTATCTTATTATGCACGAAAGACGTACGATTTCGTTTTAATGGAAAAATCTACAAACAGACTGATGGTGTCGCAATGGGAAGCCTCTTATCTCCAGTGTTGGCTGAGATTTTTCTAGGGCACCTTGAAAATACATCATTAAAGAGTGACATAAATAAATGTGCTCAATATATACGGTACGTGGATGATATATTTCTTGTACTTAAAAACAGGTCGCAATCACGAACATTGCTTCAAAGTTTCAACAAAGCACATAAGAATATCGGTTTCACGTCAGAGCACGAGAAAGATGACTGTCTGTCTTTCCTAGATGTACTATTAAAGAAAGAAACTAATGGTAAATTAAACAGAACAATTTACCATAAACCAACATGGTCTGCACAGTATTTGCATTACAGCAGTTTTGTGCTATTTCAATATAAATTATCAACAGTTCGTGGTTGCTTCTCAAGAATTGACAGGTTGGTTAGTCAAGATTCTAAAGAAACTGAATATAATAAGGCAATTAACGATTTAATGTCTAATGGCTATCCCAGACAATTAATTGAATCAATTATTAAAAGGGAGTTAACCAGAAACAGACGTATTATGGGCCAGAAAAGAAAACAGTCTACCTAAACATCCCATTTAAGGGGATGCAGTTTCCCGAATGGCACAAAAGAAAGTTGAAGCAGCATTGACACGCACATTTAATGCAGCCAAACTACGAGTGTTATTTAGTGTAACACACTTGCCTTTACCAGCAATCAAAGAGAACAGCAGTTAATGTTGATATCAAATATTATTTACTAACATACATGCGCAAGTTGTCGATCAACTTACGTAGGCCGATCGACCAGACGGTTAATTACTCGAATGAGAGAACATTGCAATTTGAACGCCTGTTTTAAATCAAATGGTGAATACATGTCTGCTATTGCGCAACACATCATCGAAACAACGCACGTATGTTCTCCAGACGTAGCATTCAAAGTAATTACTAAATGCAGAAACAAAAGGGAGCTAGCCACATACGAAGCCTTATGGATAAACAAATTGCAGCCGGATTTATGTAAGCAGAAGTAGCACGTACAACATTGAGCCTGA
Organism: Eudiplozoon nipponicum; assembly: GCA_029291075.1. Classification (NCBI taxonomy): domain Eukaryota; kingdom Metazoa; phylum Platyhelminthes; class Monogenea; order Mazocraeidea; family Diplozoidae; genus Eudiplozoon; species Eudiplozoon nipponicum. The sequence continues at coordinate 55,681 of JAQBSW010004338.1, forward strand.
ACTGGATGTGACGCACGCAATTTGATTGGTTTCTATTTTTCACACTCGCTTTGTTCACGTATTTCTATCTTGTTTTGCTTTCCAATTTATATATAAAGATATGTTCATGAGTAGATATTTGAGAAGACCATGAGAAAGAAAATTTTCTTATATCTGATAAAATTTCTTTTTCTTTTTGCACATAAGAAGGATACAATGAATTTTATTAAAGCTCGCATTTCAAAAGATATCTTAATAAGTTAATAAAAGTATTTTGCAACAAAATTGCCTTCAAGATTAGGAGGCAAGTTGGAGGTTTATGAAACATTAGAATTAAAAAGATCAAATATCAGATAACTTGTGCTGAAAATAGAAGCCAATGGTGTGTGCCGTAGCATAGGACTCACGCAAAGAGCAGGAATTTCTAGTACTATTAAAAAAGGGCTCTTGACCAAGAAGAACGAACTTAGAATCCTATGACGAGATAGGTTTTTGGAAAGCACAATGTTTAAAATCCAGGCCGAAGTTAGTAAAATTCTTGTAGTTAACTGGCGGTGTGATGGTTAGCTACTGTTTTTTCTGACAACTAACATATATGCAATTTTGTATGCGGTGTTGCGCACCTTGTAACAAATAAGATGTGTGAGGAATTTTCAACATTTCTCACTTAAATATTAAGTGGGTATGGGTGCATTTCCGGCTCCTACTGATGAGTCGCCAGTAAGCACGAAATGAATGTACACACGAGATTATACGTTCAGTTCGTGCTATTTTTGGTTTCTCCTTTTGGTCATATTTGAGCAAATTTTTTACTGTGCCGAACTTGGAAGATGTCAATGCAAATTATGCATCATTCCGTGGTTTGATTGTCCTCGATGGAAAGTTAGTTTTCGTTCATTTGCAAGTCGTAGCTCTCTGGAAAAACCAGTAGAACCCTTTCTGTTAGGAACCGTAATGGTTTGCGTATGAAAGGCTCCAAAGAATGCCTGTCAATTGTATATTGAAATTGTCGATGTTAGGCTTAAGAATTTTGATAAAATATTTGCGCACTGATACAGTCGGTAAGACTGGTTGCTTTCATTATTAAGGAAATCATGAAGAAGCAACAAGTTCTTCATTAAGAATGAACTAATTGGTTTTAAGTTCTTCATAAACACAGGTGCCGGGTTGAGTTTAGTTCGATGCGATGTTGGAGAAGCAGTTTGCTTCACATTCAATTACTAACTATACGCCGTCAATGGAAATTGCTTATGATAAAGAATATCAAAGTATTGTCAGTGACATTGGGGCAGAAATCCTAGTCTACGTAGAATTTCTGGTGACTAAAATAAAAAACCACATTATTGGGATGGTCTGTTTCATTCATTTCAACCTGGCGTTGGATCCATAGACAGGGAATATTGGAAAGAAATGGTGGTGGTGACGCTTACTGACTGGAACCTCGATGATTAAATCAGTTCGCTTATCCAGACCCATCGGCTCCGATGACTTAGCGGAAGTTGTCAAGAACCACCTGACAATGTCTCAACTATTCAGTACCAAGCGCAATGGGCTGAGTGTATATATGAGATCGAGAACACACTGAGGGTCCTATCTAGGGCTGGAATAAATTCTATAGAAAGTCGTCGCAGATGTGCAAGTATTATGATAGAACAGTCAGCACAATTTTGAAAGCAACCTTTGAGACGCAAAAATCTATTTTGTTTTACTAAATGGACGCGCTTTATACGAGCAAAATCCTATTATTAATAATTAAAAATTAAGCAATTGTGTTAAGTTAAATAATATGGCTTCTGACGGATTGGAAAACTTATTAAGAATATTAACTGCACAAATGAACACCTTGACTGCGGAGATAGGGATAATTAAGTCTCGGTTGGATGACACTAAAAATAAATTCTGAGAAAATCCGCAAAAAAGGAACCAACACACTATTGATAGATTCATCAACGAATACGGCGCCCAAGCGGATGCAGACAGAAATATGGCGGTGTTTACATCCAAATTAATTTGTTTTTTTCCAACCATCATTAGAATTTAAGACAATGCTTTCACAATTGGATGTGGAAAGGCGACAATTGTAGTTCGAATAATTTGAGGCCTCAGTTCGAGCGCAAGAACTGTCATTAAAAACACTTATTTTGCGCGTGGCTGTCCAGAAATTAGTTGAGCGGACAATTGCAATCCACTTTAAATTGTAGGGGTACTCTTCGCTGTTGCTATCTCGTTCCTGATTTTGTACCCCTACTACTTATCAATGGTTGCTATTATTAGTACCCGAGCATTCAATCAGTCTGTTCCTTTTCAGATGGTTAATATTAGAAGGCCGAAGAAAGGTTTCATGTATATATTACACCAATGTAGCACATAAATATAATTCACTGTTAATCTGGATTGAAGGAGTTGGATGGCAATAATACAGATTTTTTAATGTAAAATTATATCTTAAACACTAATCTCAGTTAGTCTAAATTGAATATATGTTTGTCAGCTGTAAAAATGGTTTTTATGCAAAAATATGATTTAAATGTCTTTCACAATTAAGCTAAATTGTCCGTCTTCTAGACGTCAAAAATAAAAGTGATTTAAGTTTATCATAGAAAATTGTTTTATGCTCAATCAGTTATTCGCGTAAAAAGGTCTGAATTGCTCAACATTTATGCCATCGATTTAAAACAAATGATACATGGAAAAAGTCATCGTTAAAGGTTATCACTATAAAAAGAATGTAAATCGTTTAAGGACTTCAATGACACAACTCACACGTGTTAAGATCACCGTTTGTAACGATTCTATCTCAGTACATGATATTAATATATTGTTCTCTGAAGTTCGGATAATCCAAATCGTCAAACTAGTAGGAATAAGTTCACTATGACCAATAATCCACCGCGTGTTTTTTTCGTTCCCAGCGCGGTTCTGTTCTTTTTATAAAAACACTATTAATTACACATAAAATTTCAGTTTAAGAAATATCGGTTAAAACTGCTTGAGACTAGAAAGGATTGTTCCTAAAATCACAGCTAAGGGAAATATTGTTTAAGGACAGAGTTAGAATATTTGACCTTAAAGAGCACAGCGTTTGTAAAAATTGACCTTCGTTGGGTTGTAACACGGAGCCGCGTGTTACATACACCCCCCCGACAATGAAAATTAGTACACCATGAAGGGGGCTAACCTTCCAGGAAGTGTTATTGCTCTGCCGTACCGTGTAATGACTGATTTTGGCTCTGACAACACTGATTCTGGTTCTTCTATATCTCGCGGCGGCGTGACGGCTTCAGTTGGCTCGGTTGTTGATGGGACGTCGGGCGTCAATCCGATATTAGCAAGACTGTCTGGGGTGGCGTTCTCGTTTCTTCACCGCCTGATAGATCTACATCGCGAAACAGCGGGTCATCTGGATCAACGTCGGCTGGGGATAGTCTGTGCTTGGAGACCGCTTCAGCTTTGCCATTAATCTCCAGAATGATGTAATTCTGACGTCGATCTAACACACGATAAGGACCGCGCTTCGGTTTGGCTAAAATCCTGTTATCCATATCGTTGTTGATGAAGAACCATTTGCAGCTATCAAAATCTTTGCGTTTATAGATTGGGCCATGTTGCTGACGTGTAGGACAGATCGGCCGATTCTGAGCGTTATACTGTAGAAAACTGCGAAGTGGAAACAGAAATGTCGGATCGTTCATCGTTAATGCAGTTTCAGAGCGTGATCGGACTAGTTCGCCAGGAAGCCGTAGACATTCGCCAAATACCATTTCAGCGGAGCTACATTTGATCGGCTCACGAGGTCTTGTACGCATTGATAGGAGTACTTTCGGTAGAGCCGCAAGCCAATTTTCTTCTGGGCTAGCCTTGAGCGCCGCTTTCAGTTCTCGGTGTGGCCTTTCAACGAAACCATTTGCTCTCGGGTTGCGAGCCGCGGTCACGGAGTGTTTGACACCGTAGTATTGCAGTAGGGCTGCGAACTCTTCTCCGAGGAATTGTGCGCCACGATCGGTTGTCACTTCAGCTGGAGCACCAAACCGAGCGAACCAATTGAGCTCTAGAGCACAACTGACAGTTTCTTGCTTCATGTCTGGCAGTGGTATGGCCTCATACCATCGAGTGGTGCGATCCAGTATTGACAGTAGATATCGTATATTTATCACGGCAGGTAAGGTTACCAGATCAACATGTATGTGCGTGAACCGGATTTTGGGCACTTGGACGACTTGTGGCGCCGTTTTGGTTTGTGTCGTCACTTTGTATTTCTGACATTTTAGACATTGTTTTGACCACATCTTGATATCTCGCCGCATGCCAGGCCCAAAATACGTTCTGGATAGAATTTCCACTGATGCTTTGCCAGATGGGTGGCTCATTGAATGGTAGACTTCGAAGATCTTGTGACGGAGTTTTTCAGGTATAAACGGCCGAGAAACCAAGTCAGTTATTTCAAACTGCGGTAGGGTTCCGTCGTAATCAAGTGTTTTCAGTCGATTTACATCAAATGTCCGCAGTGATAGATCATCTTGCTGAGCTGCTTGCAATTCCTGAGTACTTATAGGTGAAGGACACAGAATAGAAACATAGAGTTCTGCAGGACGGCTTAAGGAGCCTGCGTCCACGTTTCCTGATCATTTGACATGAGTGACTTCATATTCATACTCGTGTATTCGTGTAAGTTGTGAGTTGACACGTCGTGAATATAAATGCTTTTTTTTCCTCTGAGCATCGGGAGTAGAGGAAGGTGGTCGGTGTAGATCTTGAAATTTCGGCCATCCAGATAGGTGTGGACGTGTAGGATCAACCGGTCGATTGCGAGCAACTCTTTCCCCAATGTATCATATCGCGTCTCGCGAGGTTGTAGTTTTTGCGAGTAGAAGGCGATAGGTCGGTGTATGCCATTGATGGATTGTTGAAGTACTGCGCCTATGGCAACGTCGGATGCGTCAGTGATCAATTCAAAAGGTTGAGACCAATCCGGAGAATGTAGCATGGTCGCTTTGCATAAGGCCCTTTTGGCATCCTCGTAAGCCTGCATGTCGTCCACGTTGAGCTGAATCGGTTGTGATTTCTTGACGAAACGGCTTTCTGGCACGAGATATTTGTGAAGAGGTGCCAGAATCTTGGCAAGGCAGGGTACAAATCGAGAATAGTAGTTCATCTTGCCCAAGAATCGTCGTAATGCCCGAACGGTGGTTGGAGGCTGTAGATCTTGAATAGCACGAACCTTAGTAGGTATAGGTGTCATGCCTTCTTCGGAAATTTGATGACCAAGGAATTCAATTGATTTCTGTGCAAAGACGCATTTGTTGCCATGAAGTCGGAGGCCATAGTCTGCTAGACGTGTGAGCAGGATCTCAATATGTTGTATATGATCGGTCATTGAGTTGGAGAATACCAGGATGTCGTCTAGATATGGAATTACAAATGGTAGACCATCTAGTATTTCGTCCATAACGCGTTGGAATGTTTGCGAGGCATTTTTGAGACCGAATGGCATATAGTGATATTCGTGCGTGCCACCTCCGGTGAATCTGAGTGCAGTATATGCTACTGAGTCTTTGTCCATCGGTACTTGATAGTATGCTTTTACTAAGTCAAGTTTCGAATACACAGCATGACCGATAGCAGATCGGAGTAGGTCGGCCGGATTTGGCAGGATGTACGAATCAGACTGTGTGCAAGAATTGAGAATACGATAATCCCCGCACACTCTGAATGTCTCTGGTTCACTCTTTGGTACTACTACCACAGGCGACGCAAAAGGTGAGCTGGATCGTGTACAGATGCCTTGTTGACGTAACGTGGCGAATTCTTGCTCGGCAGCCTTATGTTTGTGTGGTGCCAATGGACGTGCTCGTGGAGGATGAGGAAGTGTTTTCGACAGGATGATACGGTGGGCTGTGATAGCCCGCTTCCTCTTGAGGTCGGGCATGAAGGAAATAGGTTTGAAAATTTCTTCATGACGTTTCAGAACCTCGTCCAGTTGTGGTACATGAGGAACTGAAGGAATAAGCTGTATGGATGCGACTGCTTCGGCGCGAGTCGTATGTTTTAACGCTGATGTAAGCAACTGATTGTCTGCAGTGCGTATCTCTCGTGTTCTTGGACGAATGGTCAGGTCGAAGTGTTCGAGAAAATCACGTCCAATGATGTTCCGTGTCGTTTTGGCGATGATGAACGGATAATTGAAACATCTTTTTGAGTTGGAGAACGAGATAGTGTGTACTCGTACCCCAAACGTCGCTATGTTGGAACCATTGGCGCATGTCAGACTGCTGGTGTCGACTGGGTGGGTGGGTTCGAAATAATTGTGACGTAGTAAGCTCACATCTGATCCAGTGTCTATGAGAAATAATTCGCCAGAGGTTGCGTCACGGATGAGAAAAGATGTTGATAGTGGCAACTGACGACGAGACTGGTTGCTGGCATTTGGGCGTTTGAAGCATGACTTTACTGGAGCCGTCGCTGTAAATACAATAGTTTGATTGCGCTCTACTGCGAAAGCAACGTGCTTCGAGCCATCAGACGTGGGGCGGCCAACAATCTTGGGGTGATCAGCCTCTACTGCCGCCGCGGAGGTTGACCCCACCAGTTTTCCGAGCCTTCTATGGGCGTATCCTCCTGAATTGTTGAGGGTGACCGCGCCCATCTGAACGTCGCGTCTGTGCGCGGGAAGGTGCAGCCGTTTCCGAGGCAGTAACGTGTGGAGTGGCCATAGCTGCGATGATTCGGACACCACTCCGCTGGTAACTGTGGCACTGTGGTTCGGTCTCTCGACGTCGACCTCCTGGCGCTATTCCGGGTCGGTGGACGACGGTGGTCACGCCTGCTCTGGTCGCGTCTGTTTTGGATGGCATCGACTGAGGCCAAATTTGGCCTTATGGTGAGGTTCTCGAGCAGGCTGATGAGGCGTTCATTCGTGACATTTGTTCCGGCTGATGATGTGGTGGGTTGTGATTCGAACATTCTTGGGGTGATGTGGACTTTCTCTTGGGCCGGTAGGCTGTGGTGGTGTTTCTTCCACCACTTGTCTAGACGTGCCGGCAGAACGTCATCTTGTACTTCGAGGGATTCGCGCAAGAACGTGGCCATCTCTTGTAGTGCCGGTGGGAGATTCTGTATGAACAGTCGCATTACGACTTCCTTGGGCAGTTTGAATTCTAAGGCTTTGTGCTCCATTTCCCTAAATAGCTCAGAAGGCGTGCGGCTACCTAGGGACATCTGGCTCATTAATTCTGTAAGCCTGTCTTCTCGATCTGGTGTCAAACGTTGCTTGACGGCGCGTTGCAGGCTCTGCCATGGCTGTGCACATGTGCCCTCAGTGTATTGATGCAGTATATCTTTGAGTCCGTGTCTGAAAGATATTGGGATCGTCTCCCAAGCCCTCAGAAATATTGAGCCCTCGTCTGTTATGTTGGACACCTTGGCCAGTAAAGTGACATCGTCGACCCACGCATCAAGGTATTCTGGATCAAATTGACATGTGTTACAAAATTACCAATAAGGAAAGTTGAGATCATACCCAAAATATAAATCCTTTTCAGACTCAGATTTGTATATGGAGAGAAAAACAGCTGAACACTCTCAAATTGTTCAGAATCAGGTGGCCTTCAAAGAAAAAGGAGTATGGTAAACTTTGCCACATGTAAGGATATTTATTAAAGTTAAACTTTTAGAAATCTTCAACAGACTGTCAGTAATAATGCAATTGGATATGGGAGCTGATGTATCGTTATTACCAATGACTTTGTAGTAAAAAACGTAAATCTTACGAGAGAAATTTTGTGTCAGGTATCGTGAGCGAATGGGACACGCATTTATATATAATTGAAAATTTGTTTCATATGTCTTTTTAGTGAATACTCAAATGCACTTATTGGGCTTTGATTCCATTAGTAAAAGTTTTACGACGATAGATAATCAGTATAAACGTACATGCCTCATTTGGACGGAAAGCACGAATATCATAAAATCAATATGTATTACTATGGTGTCGGAAGAGACAGTTATCTGGAAAATGTTTCAAATCCAATAAAACAATATATTCCAACTTTCTGACGGCAGCGAATGTCCAGAGCCGACGGTCGACAGCTTTAAACTATGACTAGAATTAAATAAAGATTACGAACAATTAAAACTAAATGGTGATCATCCAAAGAAATTTGCAGCAGCGACTCAAGAGGCAGGCATTTTTGAGCTCCCATGTTTTACATTACTAAAAAGGATGGTTCGTACAGACCGGCGCCTGATTTCCGGTAATTAAATTTGATGACTATACTTAACACGTATCTCATGTCGGTTCTGTGTGATCTGTTTCTTCAGCTAGCGGGAGGCAATTGTTTTGCCGTACTTAATCTGAAACAGGGATTTGGGCAAATTGTCGCTCGGCCCGAAAATCAATAGAAGTTAGCGGAGCAGGTACCCGAATGTCATTTCAAATTCCCTCGGGTACCAGTTGATCCTAAGAAAGCACCGTAAGTGTTCCAAGGAATGATGGACTGCATTTTGTCCGACGTACTCTGTATAACAGCTTATGTTGACGATGCAATTATATGGGATATTACTGATCGCATAGTACGTATTAAGTTGCAGAAGATGCTGTCCAAAGCCGTAGAATGGTGATTACATTTTAATCCATGAAAGTTCAGATAGGTCAACAAGTGCGTATAAGATTTACACTAGGTTAAGTCTGCAGAAAGCGTATTAGCAGGTACCGTTGAAGGCAGATTCTACACCACTCAACTCAGAACGATTTCCTGAGGTCGCACGAGTTCTTATACATACCATTTGAACTGAAGAATGCAATTCAGAAATTCCAGCGTCTGGCGGAGTAAGTTCTTCAAATATATCCATTGACGACATCATCATATGCAGTCAACCTTGGAAGATAATCTGGAGCACTTGGACTCTGGGTAACCAAAGCTAGAAAATTAATGTGTAGTTGTCAAACAGAGAGAAGCAAGTTTGGTTGCGCAATGGCAAAATTTGTTGGACATTCATCTTCAAAGGAGAGTATAAATCTCTTGGAGGATAAGGTGCAGGCAAACAAAGAGCTACCGGGACGCCGAAATTGGCGCCAAATACTTAGAATTTGAAGATGATCGGTTATTAGCGTCGTTTTATACAAGGTTTTGCTGAAAATTTTTGATCTTTAACTTGATATTTGGTTCATGGAACGAGTACAATTAAGAAGTCCTGGCTTATTAAATTTTGTCAAGATGACAAAGAGAAATTCCAAAGAGCCAAATTTCCGCTTAACGAAATTAACAGATTAGCACCTGTGAACTGAACGAAACAGTTTGAGCTAGTCACACATGTTTCCGATGTAGCTGTAATGGCAGTGCTTCGTTTCGAGAGAAAATAGTGAAAAGAGTACGATCCTGAGGTTCTGGTCTATCAATTTTAACCACAAGGACAAGGAGAAATTCTAGATTGCGAAAAACATTTTGAATGAAATATTCACATTAGCACATTAGACTAAGCCGTTTTAATTTGTCACAGATGTTTCCAATGCATCCATAGAAGCAGTAGCACATCAGAAAGAAAATGGTATTGTTAAGACGATAGTTTTGATAGTAGGAAACTCCAGGATCGTTAAAAGCGATATGGCACGCTTGAGAAGTGCAGTGCTGCATTTCGAGTACTACTTCGACGAACAGCGGTTCATGTTTTTAACTTATCATAAACCGCTGATAAGTAACTATGCTAAGACTAACAAGTTTAATTTTTATATGAGAATTTGACTTTAATATCTCTTATATTTTGAGAAAAGAACACGTGGTGACGGAGAGTCTCACTAGACCCTATGAATCAGACAGATCTGATCCTATCTGACGTACTTATCGGCTCTGTTGCATTTTCAAACACTTTTACCCAACAATTAGTGGAAGCGCATATTGCTGATCCTTTAGTAGATGTGTTGACTAAAAATTCAGAGTACATACAAAAGTAGGCTAGAGCTCAGAGGCTACTGTGTGAAATGTCCAGTAGCCAAACTAGACTTCATGAATCGATTTAATTCAGGTACAAAGTAAAAGAGCAGTTGCATGAATTTGGTTACCCTTACATGAAGGCTACTATCAACTAGGTCACTGATAGATATTTATGGCTAAAGATGTCAAAAGACAAGAGCGTGGATAAGAACGCGATTCCGGTGTCAAACTTGTTAATTACGGCGACATATTAAGGCCGAATTGAGAAAAATTGGCACACCAACTGGTATTCTTCGGTATGTAAATATCGTAATTGTGAAAATGCCCAAAATCTCTGGTCCGAGATATATTCTTACGATGGTTGATCTTTTCAGTCATCAGATTGAATTTTTGATTATAATGGACATGACAGTCTACGAATTTGCACGTCTGTTCTTGCATTATTGGGTGTCACAATATGATGTACCATTAAGGGTAACTAATGAACGTTGTAGTCAGTGTCTTGCAGAATTCTTTATATGGTCATCGAATTCCAATGGGATTGGTAAGAAAAACACCTGTTCATAAATCTTTGGAGTTAATGGCATGGTTCAAATGTTGCACAGGGAACTGAATGCTACAATAGAACTCACTGGATGAGCTAGTTGTTTACATGATTTGCAAAGAGTTTTTATTCTAATGGAACATCAATAGCAGATCTTGTTTATGGAGAGAAATACAGGTTACGTGGTGATTAGATAATGTTTGTGGCCGAGAACTAATATATATTCCATAATATATTAGGCGTTACGCACCTAGTAACTGCAATAATGTATAATGTGCGCAACACATAATACATTATAACCTAGTGATTGTCTTATATACGCTCTAAATTGGCTCGATTTGGCATCTAGCTCAGTTGAATGAAGATTGTTTTTGCGAATCTAGATTAATTGAAATTACCTGATCTGCGTTTTGACTAACGCAGCTTTCATTGTTCCAGTAGTTTTCTTTTTTTGATATATTTCGGATAAACCCATAGATAGCCTTCATCAGTCATAATGTACCTCACAAGTTTAACAAACGAAACTAATGAAGCAAGCGCGTTATTTCCGCTAGCAATTATATTTCTATTTCAGACTGACCTTTCATTAGATATACGCGTGTCACATGTGTGTGTGCATTTTTATAACTGTTGTTTTCATCTAACTAATTGAGACTAGAGTGGCTGAATAATAATTTATCAATTGCATGCGTTAACTATTCGTTTTATACACTCAATGTAAAATGACGTAACTGAGATGGCCCTTACATTTTCTGGTGGGGGGGGGGAGACCAATAACGTTCATACATGCCCAACTGATGCTAGAAACCAGCATCAACGCCATGTTACCAATTGTTGTAATCTATACTACGACAATAGTTATTATTATACTGACAATAGGTGCACGCCAGGCATGTGCCTGTTTATGTGTATACATAATTAAAAAACTTCGTTAAAATATGATCGATACACATGTACGTACATTTAAATGAAACTGCAGTCAATATTGTATTATTAAATAATCTGAATAGGTAGGGTGGAGGTACACGGCACAAAATTAGGGTTCAAATCACTGAGAGCTTTAAAATCAAACAAGTATTTAGAGATGAAATTTAGAAATACTATATTCTTAATAATTGATTATTCATTACTTTAACAATAAGCCCATTAATTAGTCAATCTTAATCCGATGTTCTTAATCTTTTACTGGAGCTAGCTTCAGTTGATTGGTTTGTTGAAGAAATTGAGTCGCTATGTTCCAACCAAGATAATATTTTCAAGGTTAAATTGCTATGTAGCTTCAGATTTAATGTTGGTTTCGTGTGTATACATAATCAACAAGAACAGAAACAATTGCCCGATTCAAATTTATACGGGGCCATTCAAAGTCACTTGTATAACTGAGAAGAATGCAGTTGTATAAATGAATGTTACAGAAGAGTGTATAGCACTGGATCACTAAGTTCAACAGATTATCTGGATGGAGGAGACTGAGGAATAATACCTCTCAAATTACCAGAATCTGAGGCGGGATCTCCTCAATCATGTGGGAAAAGAGGCAAGAATTATACTAACGGAAAGAAGAAATTGACACCATTTGAAAATGAAACCTAGCGAAGAACCAGCACAACATGAGGAAACAAATTCTGGAAGAGTTCTTAATAGATCTAAGAATGATGACTACGTTTATATATGAGCATACGTTTCAATCATGAGAGTGTATATTGAATTGCCCACATATTTCCATTTGATTCTACTTAGAGAAAAAATAGTAAGTTCCTCCAACGGAAATTGGCAAAAGTAAAAAAGTTAAAGAACAATCTGGAACGGAAACCGCCAATGTCTGATGAAGCTGTTAAACGGACTCAATCGAGTGTGACTGCAACATCAAAAAACGATGTATCGTTATTAACTGTTGTGGACAGAAAGGGGAAAGGAAGTATGGCCTCGAGGCCCGTGAAAAGAATAGTAAAGAAGCCATCAAGGTTGAATCAGTAAAAGTGGACACTTGTTTAGATAAGTCGCTATCTACATTTACTCTATTTTATGCTAACTCTCGAAGTGTTAAAAATAAGAACTTTTTACTGTGTAATTTTATAATAAGTAATGATTTCGACTTCATAATATTATCCGAAACTTGGCTTAACAAGGACATTAAAAACCATGAATTTGATATTCCTCATTATTCTTTATTCAGAAAGGACAGATCGCTGGATAAAAGAGGTGGAGGAGTACTCATTTATTGTAAATCTGTATTTAAGGCGAAAATTTTACATACTAGTGATGATAATGCTATCATTGATTTCTTATCTATACAATTTGATAATCTGATCTTAACAGCGGTTTACAGACCGCCGTATGCTACTTTATTTGATGATCAAACATTTACCAATTCTTTTCAATATATCTTTGATTGCCATGGCTATAATGTAGTGGTAGGTGACTTTAATAAGTTACAGGACTGTGAATTATCCAATTTTTTTTCTAACCATGATCTAAAGCAGATTATAAATGAATCAACTAGAGGTTCGCAATGCTTAGATCATGTATATTTAGAAATTGAAATGGTGAAATCGCACAGTTATGAAGTTGTCAATTATTTCAAAGAATTGGACCATAAACAAATTATTCTACAATGGAAATTCTTGAGTGGCATAACACAGAAACTAAGTTATGAAAATGCACACATGCACTGTTCCAGAATAAACTGGAATTTCTTTAGAGATTTAAGCATATTGATAGATTATGAGAGTTTTTGTTTCTTGAATACTGATGAATTTGTTTCTTCTGTTTCATCGTTATTATCTGTTTTATTTCAGGCATCTACGTTTACGGACATTATACCGAAACGGATTAATAGGAAATTGTGTAAACTAAGAATTAAACGAGACAATATAATAAAGTGTAGTCTTATTAACAGTATTAAACAAATGAGGTTAGATTCCATTGATAACGAAATTAATTCATCACTGCTAATAATTCGTTAAAGATCAGAACGAATTATTTTGGCCAAAATGAAGAGTAATCCTCGATTAGGATTTAAACTCCTCACAGATTACAGTAAATACAAGGAAAAGTTAAAGCTTATACTACCTGTGGATAAAACTGAGTCTGGATTTCTCTGTGAATTGGAGGAAGTATTTGTCAATTTGATATGCAACCCACAGAATGAGAAATCTTTTATAGAACTATCAGATCCTTTAGGAGGCCAGGAACCAGGACTTGTTATTGACAGTGATGAATTGATAAAATTGATGTTAAAAATCAAATCAAAAAAACAAAAAGATCACCTTGGTATTTCGATTGATAATTTAATTCAATTACCCTTAACATTTAGAAATGCACTCTGCAACTTTATAAATAGAATTTTGAATGATGGGAAATTACCAATTGATATATTAACGATTGTAGCAAAGCCGTTGCCAAAAGTTAGTAAGCCAACGTGCGCCAGTGACTATAGATTAATCTCTATTATCCCCTCGTTTTTGAAGATAATAGAACGATTGATACTTGATCATTTAGAACGTATGTTACCGGCTGATTTTGACTTATGTCAACATGGCTTTACGAAAGGTAGATCGACAACTACTAATATGCTTTCCATGTGGAAACATGTAATTACATTAGACGAGAATAATTTAGATGCATTAATTGTATTTATAGATATCTCAAAAGCTTTTGATTCTATATCTTTTGATGCTATTTTGAATGCGATTAGTTTGTTGAATATTGAACCGAATATTTTTAGATTACTTAAATACTATCTATATAATCGAAGAATGAGTATTCAAGTAAATGATTTGATATCAAAATCAAAACGAGTAACGAGTGGAGTTCCACAGGGATCAAGCTTGGAGCCAATTTTAATTAAAATTGTATTAGCAAATTTGGAAACTAAGATCCTTAACGGTCGAGTTTGCAAATTCGCTGATGATTTAAAAATAATCTTCCCAATTGATCCAAAGAATGTCGAATTCTCCAAAAATAATGTGACTTCAGATTTGTATGATTTGAGTAAATATTTATTTACACTAGGGCTGAGAATAAACAATAAAAAGACGAAAGCTTTAAAAATAGGGAACAGAACAAACTTTCATTATGTTTATTTTCATGATGCAGTTATTAATGATGTGTTTGAGATTAAACTTATGCAAGAAATTAAGGATTTAGGCATAACTATTCAATGTACAGCTTCTGCTGAGAGACATATTGAAAGTATAGTAGGCAGTGCTAAGAAAAGATGGGCACTAATAAATCGAACTATTTTATCAAATGATATAAAACTTCAAATGTATATATTATGGATTAGACCGGTATTAGAATATGCTGTCGCTACCTGGAATCCATTAAAAAAAGGATTGTCTAATAAGATAGAAGCT